>JXCR01038047.1:61291-78111 GCA_002079205.1 Phalaenopsis hybrid cultivar | reverse complement strand
CAAAGAAGATAGACTGTCAGCCGTTGCCTTTAAATGGTTAAAAAAATCAGATCGCCTGCCTTCTGTCATTGCATTTGCTTTTACAATCAATTCATTTAGCGGTTTCAAAAACTCAGAGAACAGAGCCTCCAAGTTAGGTTTCTGTTGAAATTGTATCAAACAATGAAATCCATATCACTCCAAAAAAACAATAGAAAAAGACAGGTAAAGAAATGGCGTTACAACGNAAAAAGGACCATTTTTAGGTCTTTTAAGAGGTTAAACTATGATTTTGGTAGGCGGGTATGAATACCTGATGTGACAGTTTTACTTGACTTGATTTCTTCAAACACAGCAGACATCCCTAGTTTAGGCCGTTGTGCTACAGTCTCAGACATGAAAAGAGGAGTGGCTGGAGGAGGTGGCGCTGCTGGATTCTTCCCTGGTGGGGCCTTAGCCACCGGCAAAGTAGAGCTTGGTGCTGAAGTAAGAGCACTCACAGGACGTCCCCAAACAAGACCCAAAGGATAAAAGCTTTTAACATAATCTCGCAAACCAGGTACATAAAGTTCCTTCAAAGCTTTTGCCCATTCGACATGATCAGAGTCCTTATTTCTGTATGCTACAAGGACCTAAGAAATGAAATAAAGACAATCTTATCCATTAAATTAACAAAAACTCTTTTACCTCTGAATTAAAACAACAATAATATCACAATTAAAATATATGAATAAATAAGTCACCAGAATAAATAAAAAACTACTTTGACGCAAAATTGGGAACAAAATGATATGAGGGTAACAATAATGCACTGAAATAGAATAAACATTAATCAAAATAATTGAACAATGTGTAGAGATCTCACTGTAGATGATAGTGAAAATTTAGAGCTTTAAATTACATTTTGAATAATGAAAAACTACAGAAAGCATGTTAAACTTCAATGGCAAAGAGGAGGTTATATCTATAAAGTTCATCAGAAAAAGACGTGCAATGCTTGCTTGTTATTATAAAACTAGTTAGCCACATGAAGGGGCTAGAAAGCAACAGAAAAAGGCATATTAAAAAAAACAAAAAAAGGGGAAACGTTCTGATAATATTAAAGTAATTTCTTTTTATAACCAATAAATAAATCAATAACCCACAAAATTCTTTATTTGTTAAGTTAATGGTGGTTCATTTAAGTATTTTCTTTTATCTTTTTGTTTGGTTAGCATGATCGAGATCATACCTTGTTGTTATAGAATTCAGCCATCTGCCAACTTTCTTCCACGTGGGCAGTTGGAAGACTCGTGCCTCAAAGAAAGAAGTGAGTTGGAAAAGGATCAAAATTTCTGATTTTTATATATGAATAGGTTTTCCATTAATGCAAACCCCGCAGATAAATAAAGGAAACCAACAAAGATTTACTCACCACAATCCTTCCCTAAATAAGCAATCCATGCCAAAGAAGATAGACTGTCAGCCGTTGCCTTTAAATGGTTAAAAAAATCAGATCGCCTGCCTTCTGTCATTGCATTTGCTTTTACAATCAATTCATTTAGCGGTTTCAAAAACTCAGAGAACAGAGCCTCCAAGTTAGGTTTCTGTTGAAATTGTATCAAACAATGAAATCCATATAACTCCAAAAAAACAATAGAAAAAGACAGGTAAAGAAATGGCGTTACAACATTGATGAAACAAGAGTGAAAAGATGGACGTGTACAAATAAAAAAGAACAAGAAAAGGGGAGTACGTAAAAAAAGAACAAATTAACTTATAGCAAGCTCCATATATAACAGTAAATAAGATTCCATGGTAATTTTAAGAAAGAAAAATAAAGTTTCATATTAGGTGACATAAAGAATCAATGAATGGCTTAAATTGACACAACGCTTCATGGGTCTAATGTTTAAAGGGAGAGAATTGGTAGTGCAATTAAGTGCAATTAAGCATTTCAGAATAAAGGGTCATTATTCGAAAAAAATAAAATTTTGAAGTTTAAAAAAACATGATAATATATAAAATAATATTATAAAACCAGCCAAAAACAGTAGACACCCAATTTTGAAGCAATGCTGAAGTGAATTATACTTGTATCGTATGACCCTTAACAAATTCGCAGTTAATGTTGGAAAATAATAAGATTAAAAGGTCTTATGTTTGGAGAAAAGTAATTAGGTAATAATTTTTTTATCATGTATTATATTCTCCTAATTGAGGAATTCACCCTATTTTTGTATGTCTCTACAAAGCCACCAACTTTCGATCAATAACATATACGGATTTTCTCCCTTTTAACACGGTATTAGAGTTAGGTGTCTGCCAACTTTCATAAAACTAGGGGATATATTTTCATCATTTTTGCATCCTCTTAATTAGATATTCATCTCATTATATGTTTCCTTTTTAAACTCATCTTGAATATTTCTGTATAGGCACCAACTTTTCATTAATAACATAAGAGAATATTCTCCCTTCAAACATGGTATTAGAGCAAAATGTCCCCACTCTCCCTCCGTCTTCCCTAGTCACATTTTCTTACTCAGCATTGTTGCTCCAACAACTCTATGTGCCCTCACATGTGATTTGACCATTCTCACCACCATGCAAACCACCATACCAGTATGCACACGTTGCTACACTTACTATATTTGCAGCATCACCTACTACAAGCTGGCTCGTCACACAAAAACATTCACCAATAGCTTCCACATCCAACCTCGCTAGGTTGCTGCACCTCTCACAGAACTACTATATGGCTAGCTGCAATGCACTCACTTGCATGCACATTGTATNCGCTAGGTTGCTGCACCTCTCACAGAACTACTATATGGCTAGCTGCAATGCACTCACTTGCATGCACATTGTGTTTTCTATCTAGTCTCGCTTATACTATCCTTCATGATGTTGCATTCACTATCGCTCAACCAGGCTCTTAAAAACCACATGACTCCCAACAATTTTATGGTTTGAAGATATCCCTCATCTTCAATAGTGTCATGGTGTCACTCGCTCTTCTCTAAATGAGTTCAAGCCCTCATCCACCATGCTATCATGATCAGCTTCAATGATATCAATTATCTTCTATAGTTGAAAGTCATTAGCTTCTTGTTGATTCATATGATGTTGATTCATATGATGCTATCACCTTGATGTTTCTCTTCCAGACAGTTTTGACAATATAACATATCAAAATGACATGTTTTCTCATCCAGTTTCTCAATAGCCACGAGCTTTCCATTAAACAATAATTATGATTTAACAGTTCCTTAAGAAAATGTTTAAAAACAATAATAAAAGAGTGTAAACCCAATTACACTCTCCATTATGATATATTTGTCTTCAATAAAGCGCAAGTAAATCCAAGAATATTATAGAAACTTGTTCAAAAGTTGGGATAAGTAGCTTTCGTGTCATCCATTTACTACTAATCAAACCGTTCAGCAAATGTAAAATGAAGAAAGAATTCCTCGAGGCCAAAGTTCTCTTTTACTTCCATCCTTCCCTACAGAATATACAATTACAATTGATGGCTAACTTCATTATTCCTAACATCGTAACTACTCTTCCTTGACATAACCAAACTCAATTCCCCTTAACTACTTACTCGTAACTAATCAAACATAGCCATTTACTTGGGGGGGATTATTATAGTGATCATGCTGTTGGAAAAAGTGGTGTTGGTTATAATACCTTCCTAACTTGTGTTCAGTACAATTATACCAATTATCCACCCAAACAATGATGCAAGCTTCGCCACTCAGCACATGACCACATCAAGTAACACTTTAACTACAACTGGTACCACGAATCCTTGATCTATTAATTTTTCTTAGAAATATTATTATCAATTACTCCAACAAACAGAATAAAAGTGACTCAACATATCATGTGATCACTTCCTTGGATCTATTGAAGCAATCTCTACTAATGTATCTTGGGTACTAGATTCCAAGCCTTCTCTCATATGACATAAATCAGTAATATTAACTTTGTCTTGTCTTCCATTAATTATTATTGCTGATGGTACCCTTTCTCCGATATCAAAAATAGTATTATCTTCAATGTGGAATAATATTTTTTCTATCTTTCGCAATTTCATGTCAACTTTTAATTTAAACATTATCTAAGCATGACCTAAAACTAAACAATAAAATTCATCGTATGGGCATTCCTCCTCAATAGCTTTGGAATTTCACTCATGCATCATCTTGTAATGGAAAATTTGAATGTGATGCAAATAAGCCGGCAGACATTCTCACGCCCCATTTTCCTTGTCTTACACTTACAGTAGCCATGCCCCGTTTGAATCGATTCACTCTAATGGAACAAAATTCATTTACTACTGATCTTCGTTTTTGCTTTTTCACTTCATTAATAACCATACCAAAATCACTTAAGTTTAATATGAGGATGTGATGCCTTATTTATATTCAAACTATTCCATAAGAAATCAATTTTTTATTCAAATCAAACCTCTTCATATAAATAACACTCTTGAATTTATGCAATCTTATTTTCTTTCTTTTAGTTTCAAGAATAGTGGTATACATTCCATATATATCACAACAAAATGGGATATTTGAAGATGAGAACCACATCTTCTTGATATTACTAGCAGCTTCAAGTTCCACATCCATGTTCATAGCCAAATTAGGGGGTGTTATTTTTACTGCATGCCACTTCAATAATTGAATTCTTTAAAATTCTTAACAATGCTACTCCAAATTTTATGTTAGAAGTTATTAATATTGATTTATTTTCTTTCTAGTTATTTCCTTCTTTCGTATTTCCTATTGTATGTCGTTCCTTTTATTTCTGGGTGGCTATTAGAAAAGGAATCAAGATATAAGTGTTGTCTTCCTTTTATTTCTGGATGGTTATTAGGAAAGGAATTGATTCGTAATGATATGAGTGTTATGACTTTCCTTTTATCTTCGGATGGTTATTGGGAAAAGAATTGATTCCTAGTGATATGAAGTTAAGTTTTCTCTACTTTATAATTCATGTAACTTGTATTTATACCCCCTTTACATATCAATGAAATTATCTCGCTCAATACCCAAAACTTGCATGGTATCAGACCCGGAATCTAACCCTAGCCGCCTGGATTCTTCTCCAACGGTCCAAATTTTTCCCTATTGACCTATAGTTGTCGGTCCTTCCCTTCTTTAGCAGCCAGACTCCTTTCTTGCACCTGGACTCCCGGTTGAACCTTCCCTAAAGCAGCAGCCAAATGCTCTTCCAGCAGCTAGTTTTCTTCCCTACAAGCCTTCCCGAGTCAGGTCCCTTACCTCTAGCCGTCGGACCTCCTCCCAATGACCGTCAGACTTCTTTCCGGCAGTCAAATCTTCATTGTGCCTGATTGGATATCCCTAGTGCTAGTTAGAAATCCTTCTCTGCAGACCTTGTTTGTTGGTAGCCATGTCTCAGCATCCAAACCTCTCTTTTGACTCCATGGGAGACATGGTTGATTCCTCCACCATCGAGCCCCCGTCTAACACGGTTCTTGAATCCATCGGAAGATCGAAATCTACCTCAATCCCTTCGCAGACCGGAGGGCCTAAAAATCACATGAATTTTCTGATTACCACTCATAAACTAAATGGCTCTAATTTCTTCTAATGGTCTTAAATCGTTGTTTGTCAAAGGTCAAGATACATTCGGCCATCTAACGGGTAGAATTCATTAACCTCCGAAGACTGACCCTGCATATGATATGTGGTAAGTGCAAAACTCTATAATTATGTCATGGCTGATTAATACCATTGAGACTTATATTAGCCATTCTTACTTGTTTCTTCTGTCTGAAAGTACCCTCTGGATGGTCGTTCACGATACCTACTTGAACGTAGATAATTATGCACAACTCTGAAGTTTCTAATAAGATCTGTGAGGCTAAACAGAGATCAAAGATGGTGACTCAGAACTACAACGACTTAGTTGCTTTCTGGATGGAATGTGATCTATATTATGCTACACTTGGGACTCTCTTGCAGATATTTCCCTCTTCCAAAAAATCTTGGAAAAGGATCATGTGTCCCAATTCTAGCGGGTCTAAATAAAGAACTTGATGAAATCTGCAACAGTATATTGGGTCATGACCCTCATCCTTCAACCCGCGCAGCTTTCGCAGAGATCCATCGCAAAACAAAAGATGGAGACATGTCATGTTCGGCAACTCAACTACTTCAGCCGAGCCGTCAAACTCAACAATACTCCACACTCTAACACGCAGTCGCTAGCCAATCACTCCACATGCAACTTTTGCCACAAACCCTAACATATAAGGGACAAGTACTGGAAGCTCCATGTGAAACCAACAAATAAGTTTTCAACCAAATCTTCCGCAGTGAAAAGCCTCGTCACAACCTTGGAATCCAGTACAATTCAGTTGACCCCCCCCCCCACCCAGACCACTCCTAACTCACCAGACACTATTAAGAATTAGATGGAACGGATGTTAAGCTACATAGATCTAGTTAGTTCACCGGCCCATCACTCTCTCATGTCCGTTAAGGTAACATCTCTATGGCACTGACTGATTTTGCCTCTTCTAGCTCGTGGATTATTGATTCAGGGGTCATGACCCACATGATGGAGTGTTCTCACTGGTTCTCGACACTCTCCGGGCGCGATTCTATTTAAATTGTCGATGACTCCTGTAATTTCATTGCGAGTAAAGGGGGCCAGTTGTACTAACAGTCAGGCTGACATTAAAATCTGTGTTACTTGTTCATTTTCTTAAGTGTAACCTCTTGTTGGTCAATAAGTTAACATGTGACATTGATTGTGTTACTCATTTTTCTCATGATGTTTGTTACTTTCAGCAGCATCATACGAGGATGAGAACTAATAAGCAGATAGTCGGGCTCTATTTTTCCCAAGAAAATATCATAAATAACGTGAACACTTAATCCTGCATTTATAGTTTTTCCCTTTCTACTGCATATCCAATTATGTTTTTACATTATCGTTTGTGTTATCCCAATTTTCACTATTTAAAACAATTGTACCCTTTGATTTTTATTTAAAAAAACCCATTTTTTTACATGTGAAATTTGTCAATTAGCTAAACATCGTGTATCATATCCACCTCTCACCCTTACACTCCTTCCTCTCCTTTTTCACTTATTCATAGTGACTTATGGGGAGCCTCTCCAAACTTTGAGTTATACCAATAAACGGTGGTTCCTTAATATAATCGATGACAACACTTGGATAACTTTTGTCTTGACATGAGTCAATATTAAGCAATATTGCAGCTAACCATACCTTTTGCCTGTTGTTTCGCCTTAATCATCATTGATTTACACATGTGGGATGTTTTGTTTGGTGATGCGCAATTTATAGGTGATCAAGCGCTCATTTTGAAATGATGAAAACCAGGGTTTGGACTGCCAGAACTAGAGTGATCACGCCTGAATTGGGCTTGACCACGCCACTATATCGAAGGTAGCGGGGCATGATTGGGCGTGACCACGCCGCCAGATCAGGAAAGTGAAGTGATTACGCCAGGTTTANGTATCATATCCACCTCTCACCCTTACACTCCTTCCTCTCCTTTTTCACTTATTCATAGTGACTTATGGGGAGTCTCTCCAAACTTTGAGTTATACCAATAAACGGTGGTTCCTTACTATAATCGATGACAACACTTGGATGACTTTTGTCTTGACATGAGTCAATATTAAGCAATATTGCAGCTAACCATACCTTTTACCTGTTGTTTCGCCTTAATCATCATTGATTTACACATGCTGGAAGTTTTGGTTGGTGATGCGCAATTTATAGGTGATCAAGCGCTCATTTTGAAATGATGAAAACCAGGGTTTGGACTGCCAGAACTAGAGTGATCACGCCTGAATTGACGCCACTATATCGAAGGTAGCGAGGCATGATTGGGAGTGACCACGCCGCCAGATCAGGAAAGTGACGTGATTACGCCAGGTTTGAGCATAATCACGTCGACAAAGCGGGATACTTTTTTAGAAGAAATTTCTTGCTAATCCAAACCTGGGTTATAAAAACTGATTTAGGGCAGCTTGTAAGGAGGTTCGAATCATTAGAGACAGCTGAAGCCAGAGATTGAGAGAGAGAGGTTCTCCCTTATGGCTTTCTTCCCTACTTGAGGTTGAGGTCCTAAGGGTTGTTTTTCCTTCTCTTTTTTTTTTTTTTGGTCTTTCTAATTGTTTTGTAGAGGAGATTTTATGAGAGGGGGAGCTTTTGTTTTGGTGGAGAGGATAAGTTATTTTGTAAATTTTTACTTTCAATTTTTCCTTGCAACAATGATTTTCATGGATTTGTTTCCGTCGTTCTTTCCATCATGTGTAGCTAAGTTCTTTTTCACGCCTCCATGATGTAGGACTCGTGATTTTTATGGTTTTCTTGAATTATTTTCCCCATGACATTTTTTCTGAGCTTTCGTGCAAGATTTGTGTTAACCTTTGTCTTTTATTACTTTTGATCTGCCAATTAGAATGTTTACATCTTTCGTCACCAACGACTTCGACCGGTCGCATAGAGGAACGAAAGGGTTAACCACAAAATCCTGATAAGAATTGGTGTATTCTATTAGAATTTTGCAACCTAAAAAGCAGATAAAAATTATCCAAGGAAATGTCATGGGATTAAGTAAAACTTAACCTCATGGGTTTCTGATTCTTCTTTTGACCTAGGCATAGGCTTAAGAAGAAAATTTTATTGTTGTTAACAATTATCATGTAGGAGAAAATCTAAGAAAACCACAACCACAACGACACCTGGATAACAAAGGCGAGAGCCTTATCTCTCCCAAAGAATTGTGAGATTTCTCCCCTTGNGAAAATTTTATTGTTGTTAACAATTATCATGTAGGAGAAAATCTAAGAAAACCACAACCACAACGACACCTGAATAACAAAGGCGAGAGCCTTATCTCTCCCAAAGAATTGTGAGATTTCTCCGCTTGTTATTTATTTTTTTTTCCAACTCGTACGTTTTATTTTTGTTTCAAGTAGGATTGTAGGAATTAAATCTCTTTCTTGTGATCACAATGAACTAGATTTGGCNTTTTCCAACTCGTATGTTTTATTTTTGTTTCAAGTAGGATTGTAGGAATTAAATCTCTTTCTTGTGATCACATTGAACTAGATTTGGAATTTTAGTAAACTAGACATTCGCCTTTTAGAATATCTTTTAGCCCTTTTCTCGTGAAATCAATACGCGGTACTTTAAATATGCATTATTATTTGACAAGTATGCTTGTGTAGTATAGCTGACTTGTTTTACCAAAACTTTTCGAACAAAGTTTTTGGCACTACTGTCGAGAAAAGACGTTTCGAAATATTCTGATTTTAAGAGAATTGTAGTTGAGCTGCTTAGAATCTAGGTTTGACATTTTTTTTTCATTAGTTATTTCTCTTTGTTGCATTTGTATAATCTATTTTTTCTTTCAGATGTTGAAAATTTAATAACATAAAAAAAAAATTATAAAGCCAAAAAAGTCAACAAAATATGTTATTGAGTCTGTTTTTTCTTTCTTTTTTACATGTGTTGTTTGCTTTTGTGTGTGTATGTTAACTGACTTATGTAGGTCAACGTGATTGCTTGCTTGCTTTGAGTCTATTGAGGCTGTCATAGCATTGTCAATCTCTTTTTTGTATAAGTAGATGAGTTGAGTCTAACCTTGTCCTTTTTTACATTGAAATTACTCGAATCTTTAGACGTCTTAGAAAAGCAAATTCACTCTCTAACACACCCATAGAGATGGCTGACCCTGAGATCCCCACCACGAAACCACTTAAGGATTATGTTAACCCTTCTGTTGAGGAGATCCATATGAGCATCAATTATCCCACTGTAGAGGCGAATATTTTTGAGCTGAGACCTGCCATAATCCAAATGGTCCAAAATAACCAATTTAAGGGACTACTTTTTGAGGATTCAAATCTTCATCTAGCCAACTTCCTTGAACTTTATGCCACTTTCTGATACAATAGTATCCCCAACGATGTTGTTAGAGTTAAGTTTTTTTCCTTTCGCTTTGAGAGAGCTCAGGTGTGGCTAAACTCCTTTGCCCCAGGATCAATTACAACTTGGAATGACCTAGCCAGAAAGTTTCTGGCAAAATACTTCCCTACATCTAAAACTGCAAAGCTTGGGAATGATATTGCCGCATTCACATAAATAGATGGAGAGTCTATTTATAAGGCTTATGAGAGATTCAAGGAACTGCTTACCTGATTGGGTAATCATTCAAACGTTTTACAATGGACTAGTAGGTTCCCTTAGGTCCATTATAGATATGTTGATGTAGGAGAATCACTAATGGTCAAACCATTTGATGAGGCTTATGCATTGATAGAAGAGATGACCAAAAATAATTTTCAATGGCCTGCAGAGAGTTACACTGGAAAAAGTTGCTAGTGTGCATGAATCTAATGTCTTAGCTATCTTTGCCAGCCACCAAGTGAGGAGATGATGCATGAATCAGTAGTAAATCCGAGCATGACCACTTTAGAGTCAAATAATGTCACTGAAAACTAAGGTTATAACCCTTATTTCAATACCTATAACCCAGGCTAGAAAAATCATCTTAACTCTCAATCGAGCAACAATAACCAGCAGTAGAGAAACCCTCAAGCTAACCCTGTAGGGAATTAGAACAACCAATAAAATAACCACCAAAAACAACTATACCCACTAACATTTTATGTCAATACCCAACGAATCTAGAAAAAGTAGTCTCTTGAGAAATTGATGTTCAAATAGGGAACCAATTACAGAGCCAAGCTATAACCATAAAGAATCTTGAAACCCAACTAGGATCGCTGGCAAATTCAATGAATAACAAATCCCAGTAGCACTCCAAAGCAAGACTGAGATTAACCCTAAATACCACAATCTGGACCAGTATAAGATGATTAGAGTGAGAACTGTGGTAAAGAGGGGAGAGAGCCATAGAAGTGGATGCAACCCCGTTAAGCCTGACTTAGAAGGGCCTGTCTCACTCATTATGATTGGCCTAAATGAGAGACTCCCACCTAGAGATGTAAACGAACCGAATATAAACCAACAGAACTCATGTTTGTGTTTGATTTGTTTGAAATTGTTTGTATTTGAAATAGGCTCGTGTTTGAAATTGTTTGTGAAATTATTGTTCGTGTTCAATTCGATTTGTTTGAAATTAATTTGAAATGTTCGAAATTCAATATACAAGCTTTCACTCCCAAAAACTTTAAAAACTAGGTTTCACTCAAAAGAAATTAAATAAATCGAAAAGAAATTTAAGAAAATTTAAGCTAAGAGGCAAACCTGAAGATAAATATGAAATATTAAAGAACAAAATACTCTCAAAGATGACACCTCAGTAGCCTTACAAGCAACCAAGCAAGAATACCGAACAGTCGATCCAATGCCGACTCACTAAGGACAAAGATACCAAGCAAGAGGACAAATAGAAGTTGAGATTAAAAAAGGAACACAAACAACAAACCCTAAGCTCTCGCGGCTGAAAGCTTTTCACGATTTTGAGAGGAGAAGAAGACTCAGAAGAAGCAGAGGCGGCCGAACAGAAAGCTTTCGAGAGGGGAAGGAGAGGTCAATTGTAAAGGGCTTAGGGTTTTTTTGCTTATATATATAGTATATTATATTAATTATAAAACTTATATTATATAACAATAACAACAAAACCTTTATCCCACTAAGTGGGGTCGGCTACATGAATCATTTTTTCTTCATTGTGTCCTATTTAGTGTCATATTTTTATTTAGTTCTAATAAATTAAGATCATTATTTATACAATATGCCCAAGTCACCTAGGTCTATGTCTGTCTTTCTTAACATAAGTCAAATCTAAAACATCCACTCTTCAAATCGAATCATCAGATGGTCGACGTTTAATGTGACCCAACCATCTAAGACGACTCTATCTAATTTTATCCGTCACTGGAGCTACACCAACCATATGCCCAAACCATCTAAGACGACTTTCTCTAATTTTGTCTGTCACAGGAGCTACACTAACCCTGTCCCAGATATATTCATTTCGCATTTTGTCTCTAAGTGTAAAGCCACTCATCCACCTAATCATTCTTATCTTGGCAACACTTAGTTTTATGCTTCTCTTTTAAAGGCCAACATTCAGCGCCATATAGCATTAAAGGTCTCAGCACATCTAATAAAATTTTCCTTTCAATCTAAGCAATACTTTTCTATCACACAATAGGCCTGCATTCCTACACTTCAACCAACCAACTTGAGTTCTACTAATAACATCCCCATCAATATCTCCATCACTTTGAACAAAAGATCCGAGATATCTAAAGCATTCACACCTTTTAATAATTTGATCGCCCAAAGCTACATTTTTGTCACTAAAGCTACAACTACTAAAATTACATTCCATATATCCAAGGTAGCCCTCCATAATTCAAGTTTTTCCTGAGCTTTTCTATTGTCTTATCCACGAGAAGGATATCATCAACAAAAAGCATACACCAAGGTACATCCTCGTGTAAGTGTCCAGTAAGACAATCCACAACTAAAGCAAAAAGATATTGGGCTTAAAGCCTATCCCTGATGCAAACCAATAGAAATAAGAAAATGTTTTGTCAATCCTCCTTCTGTTCGAACACAAGTAACCGTTCTTGTATACATATCTTTAATGACTCGAATATAATTCATATCAACATTTTTCTTCTCAAGAACTCTCCAAAGGATATCGCTTGGAACCTTATCGCAGGCTTTTTCTAAATCAATAAAAATCATATGTAGATCCACCTTATTATCTCTGAATTTCTCCATCAAACCTCTCAAGAAATGTATAGCTCTCATAGTAGACCTGTCCGGCATAAATCAAAATTGATTATAAGAAGTCTTTGTAATACATCTTCACCTATATTCAATTACCTTTTTCATAGTTTTAAAGGATGACACATCACTTAATTCCTCTATAATTTGCACTCTTGTGCATCCACTTTTTTCTTAAAAATGGGGACCAAAATACTCTTCCTCCACTCCTCAGGCATCTTTTTAGTTTTAAAAATAATATTAAAGAGTTTAGTAAGCCAAGAAATTCTCAAATCTCCTAAATATTTCCACACTTCAATTGGGTTATCATCAGGGCATACAGAATTTCCACCCTTGGTTTTCTTTAAAGCATCCTCAACTTCTTTTAACGAATGTGAATGTAAAATGAAATATCTTATTACTATTAACGATATTAAGATCACTAAGGTTAATCGTATTTTCCAAAACTTCATTAAAAAGTTTATCAAAATAACTCACCTACCTATTTTGAATATCTTTTTCTAAGAAAAACACTTTTTAATTTTCATCTTTAATACACTTTACTTGAGTTAAATTTTTATTTTTTTTCTCTTTATTTGGCTAGTTTATATATATGTTTTTCATTCTCCTTAGTATCTAATCTATTATAAAGATCACTAAAAATATAATTTTTAGTGTCACTGATTGTTCATTTAGACTCCCTACGGTCAATTGATATTTTTCCTAGTTCTCTAAGCTTTTACATTTAAACCAATTTTTATAACATACCTTCTTATATTTTTTTTTCCTGCACATTATTATTTTACCACAAACTATTTTTATTTATAATTTTTTTTTCTTTTGATTCTTCAAGTACAATTTTTACTACTTGTTTAATAATTTTTGTTACTTTATCCCATATAGAATTTGTTTCTTCATGAACACCCCAAATTTTGAAAGCTTGAATTTTACTCATAAAAATAATTTTATTTATGATTTTTAGGTACCCCATCTAATTCTACGACGACGATTTTTAGTATTATTTATTTTATAACTCTTCATCTTAAAATCTGAAACTAATAATCAAAGTTGAGTACTTAAATCTTCACTTGGAATTGTATTACAATCATTACATTCTCAACGATCTCTTTTTCTCATAAGAAAATAATCAATTTGTGTTTTACTAGATCTATTCTTATAAATAATAATATGTTCATCTCTTTTCTTACAAAAAATATTAGCAATAACAAAATCATACACTAACGCAAAATCTAATATAGCTCTAACTTCTTCATTAATCACTCAAAACCGTAACCACCATGAATATTGATAAAATCTTCCACCACTCTACCTACATGTTCATTTAAATCTCCTCTAATAAAAATTATTTCTTCAAGAGGTATCATTTGTATTAAGTATTCTAAGTCATTCCAGAACCTATATCTAAACCTACTTGAGGAGTATAAGCACTTTTAATATTAAAAATCTTAGTATCAACAATAATCTTAAATGTTATAATTCAATCTCTAACTCTATTAATTTTTACAACATTATTTTTCAAACTCTTATCTATAATTATACCTACCTTATTTCTAGTGGGACTCTTACTTGAATACCAAAGTTTAAAACCTAAGTTATCAATCTCCTTAGTCTTTTCTCCAACAAATTTAGTTTCTTGAACACATAAGATATTTATCTTTCTATGAATCATAATATCAACTATTTTTATTAATTTACCATTGAGAGTACTTATATTCCACGATCTCATCCTAATATTAGTTTCATGGATTACTTCTTTACCTGCATTCGTCTTTAATGTGAGAACTCTTGCTTCTTTAACACTACAATCGGGCGTCGGTGTAGTAGCCCTTACACACTTTTCACTGTCTTCAGACTATACAGCGCGTCGCTTCCAGAGGATGCCCTAGCACTTACACAATGATCAAAAGGATGCATGTCATGATTTTTTCCGATAAATTTTACGCTGTCTGTCGACTACCTAACACAACATTTCACTTTCACGCTCGGGCTTGGGACAGNCAATCGGGCGTCGGTGTAGTAGCCCTTACACACTTTTCACTGTCTTCAGACTATACAGCGCGTCGCTTCCAGGGGATGCCCTAGCACTTACACAATGATCAAAAGGATGCATGTCATGATTTTTTCCGACAAATTTTACGCTGTCTGTCGACTATCTAACACAACCTTTCACTTTCACACTCGGGCTTGGGACAAACAATATTTATATAATCAATATTAATATATTATTATTATTAATTTATAATATATTATAATTAAGAGGATTTAATTTTTTAAATTATGATAAATTTTTAGAGTATATAATTATTTTTAAAATATGATAAAATTTTTATATATAGTTATTTTAAATTATTTTATAATTCGAACAATTACGATTCGAACATGATTGAACACGAGACTGTTTGTGTTTGATTCGTTTATAAACCAAACTAAAAAAAGAATATTTGTGTTCTTCTCATTTGCTTATCGAACAAATCGAACATGAACTCCCTGACGAGCCAAACACGAACAGTTCGCGAACAACAAGCTTTTTTGACAGACCTGCTCCTACGCCCTTTCCCAAAAACTTCNTCGAACATGAACTCCCTGACGAGCCAAACACGAACAGTTCGCGAACAACAAGCTTTTTTGACAGACCTGCTCTTACGCCCTTTCCCAGAGACTTTAAAAGCATAGGAAGACCCAGGTAGCTTCATTATCCCTTGAGCAATAAAAGAAAATTTTTTTGGGAAGAAACGTTGAGATTTAGGAGTCAGCTTAACTTCACACCATTAGCCATTTGCAAACAACTAGAATTAANTAAAAGCATAGGAAGACCCAGGTAGCTTCATTATCCCTTGAGCAATAAAAGAAAATTTTTTTGGGAAGAAACTTTGAGATTTAGGAGTCAGCTTAACTTCACACCATTAGCCATTTGCAAACAACTAGGATTAGGAGAAGTCCGACCCATTAGTTTGACTCTATAATTAGCTGACCAGTCGACATCATATTATATGAGAATCATTGAGAATGTACAGGTTACAATGGACAAATTTACATTTCTTATTGATTTTGTAGTGTTGGATAGAAAGGAGGAGTAGGAGATTCACTAAATTTTTTGGAGTTTCTAGCTACAGAAAGAGTTATTATTGATGTTCAGGATGGGAAAGTGACTGAGAAAAATGACCAAGAAGTAACATTTCATGTGATAAAATCAACAAACTTTCCCATAGTGAAATGGTGGCAAGGGTAGTTGGGAGAGTCAATCTATTGAATCTAATGACTTGAACCTTAAAGGCAAGCAATAGTGGGTGAATTTTTAAGGAACCTGACTGCCGATAAATCAACTCTTCGTTTAGAGGATATCACGATAGCCACTAAGGGGTCAAAACAACTTATAAGACTACCCATAGGAGGAGCCCCTATACTAGGCCATGACCTGTTAGGATGAGACCTCACATTGCCCTTTGTGCGTGTCGAGGACTATTCAATTGGAAGTGAGATGTTACTAAAAAATCTCAACCGGGGAGTGGGGGGACGGAGGTACTTCGGAAGAAATTGGAGTGGAACCATTTGNCAATTCAGTTCCCCCCCCCTACTCAGACCATTCCTAACTCACCAGACACTATTAAGAATTAGATGGAACGGATGTTAAGCTACATGGATCTAGTTAGTTCACCGGCCCATCACTCTCTCATGTCCTTTAAGGTAACATCTCTATGGCACTGACTGATTTTGCTTCTTCTAGCTNTATATATATATATATATATATATGAAAAAAAATACTGCGTACTCAAATCAGTTGGACGGGATGTAAGTCCTCTCTGATATGAGGTTCGATTCCCCCAAGTGTACAATGTTGTACTCGAATTTTTAGGCTTGTGAGCATCCGACCGTTCCTTTAAAAAGCAAAAGAAAAGAATGGTCAGAGTCTTGTACGAGCTTCTGCCACTCCTATTGTGTCTGGTGATTTGAGTACCACCCTCTTTAAGGCTCATGTCGCCAGAGAGGGATTTGAACCCCCGATTTAAGGGTCTTACACCAAGGATGTCAACCAACAGGCCGGGTGTCTGGCACTATATATATATATA
>JXCR01038047.1:36477-61198 GCA_002079205.1 Phalaenopsis hybrid cultivar | reverse complement strand
ATATATATATATATATATACATAGAGAGAGAGAGAGAGAGAGATTATTGTAATTAATTAGGTCAACTCAAAGTTAAGAGGTCTAAATTTAAGTCAACAAAAAAGGAAACAAAATAAGTTACTATAGTTTGAGCTATCCAAAATTCTTCTGATGCTTGCAGTATTGAAATACTGGAAAAAATATATTCATTTAAGAAATAAAAATAGATATTGACAATTGAAAAATATTGGCTCGATCAGTTCCATTTTAGACGTGTGATACACATTTTTTAGCTTTTATAGTTTCATTAGGTTCATAAAATTAATTCATAGAAAGTAATAAAAAAATTGAATTTACATGCATACCACACAATTCTCATGTTTTTGCATATGTAACATCTAAAGTTTGAAATTTATATTTATATCACTTTGATGTCACGAATCTATGTATGGAAATTTTATCGCACAAACATGTAAAATTATGAGAGAAATTTAGTCTTTGAGAAATCGTTTAGACCATTGATTTACGAAGGGCTTGATTGGATTTGTTTAGATCAAGGGCCAAGTCTAAGTGTAAATAGTATGATAGAATGGTGATAAACTTCAAAGAATAAAAGAAGATGTCGATTGCCGTCTATGATTTCAGATTGTTGTCTCTACTGTTGGAATCATGATTCCTATGTTTAAGGCATGATAGTGATAGGCTATTTAGAAGGCTGGTTGCAGAAGAATCAAAACTTGATAGTCATCTTGAGAGCTTATTGAGGATTATGTCAAAGATGAAGAAGTGAACTTTTAATAATGTAGATGCTAGATTTGAGTTTTACTAAGAGAATGAGTTATTCGGTTTGTCGTGTCGATTTGGGCAAGAACTACGATAAGTTAGAGTGGTTGACGAATTGTTGAAATATAGGCAATGAATATGCAACTTTCAAATTATTACATGACTTGTTTATAATTTGGCTTTGGGTGAGTTTTAAAAGAGTTATAATTTTGAATTCATTTGACTAATCAATAGATGATTCGAAACCTCCAAAAAAAACTTTATTGGCTTGACTTGGGCTTGATTGGACTCAAGTCGAACCAATTTTGGTTTTATCAAGCTTGCCTTGTTGGGACGATCAGCTTTATTATAAATTTATTAAAATCGGTGTTCTAGATGATCTTGAATTTGAATTTCAGAATTCCTTCATATAAATTATCTCATGATTTTTGCATGATAAAAAAAATTTATTCATGAACATGCGCGTGTATGTATGTATGTATGTATTGATTGGTATAATATTGAAGAAACTCAAGATTTAAATCGCATTTATTTATCATCTCACCATAATAAAAGATACATTCAATTAGATTTAATTTAAATAATATTTATTTTTTTATCTATTTCACTATGATACGTTGGAGACCCATTCCTTATATTAATTCTGTTGAAGCACATTATCTTCAAAGAATACTTCTTTCAGCATCTTTTTGTTGACCATCTCAACTATCAGATAACCATCAACCCTACAAAACTTCTGCTGAATTTCCAAAGTTCAATAGAAAGCAACATTTCTATAATATATAAGAATTTACAAGAATACCTCTACAACCATTTCCCACTATATATTCACAGAAATTAACCAAAGCAAATTCATTCATATTTAATTGTAAACATTTTCAGTTTTCATTATCTCTTTCTTCTTCCTCCATCTCTTCAAAATCTACAAAAACAAAATAACAGGCATCAAAATGGCTTCTACTTCCTTCGCAAAAGGGCTGAAGGAGATGGAACGCCTCTTTTCCCACTTCGATACCAATGGTGATGGTAAAATTTCTTTGTCGGAGCTTCAGCTTCTTATTAAAACCATTGGAGAAGAGCTCTGCTTTGAGGAAGCCATGGCTTTCCTGCAATATGCTGATTCAGATGGTGATGATCTGCTTGACTTCAAAGACTTTCTGAGACTGGCAGAAGTAGAAATTAGTGAGAAGGAAAAGAGTCATAATGAGGAATACATGGTAAAGGAAGCCTTCAAGTTATATGAGATGGAAGGGAGGGGCTTTATAACAGATATGAGCTTAAAGAGAATGCTAAGCAGCTTGGGTTCTTCAAGGCCGATAGAACAATGTCGCTCTATGATTTCTAGTTTTGACTTGAACGGCGATGGTGTGCTTTGTTTTGAAGAGTTTAAAGCCATGATGATGCTCTAAAACCTTTAGTGATTGGTACATATATGAAATGTTAAGATATGTTTTGATTGATATGTTGATTGTGCTTTTAAGGAAATTGGATGTTATGTCCCACAACCTAATCCATGCATATGTTACTAGTTATAAAAAAGTTTAGCAGTTTTGTCAATCCATTTTAAAATTGTAATGTCAGTCAGTTTATCAATTATTATAATGTAATGATGTGGTTTTGTTTGGGAATTGTATTGTCTTATTTGGTTTCATTGACTTAGTTATTAAAATTTTGCTTTTATTTTTTGTTGTATTTTAAACTTTCTTTTGGGGTTTTGATCATTTTTTTTTGTTTTATTTTCTTCAACTATTGTACCAATAAACACATGTAAATAAATTTGTGCTGTGAAGATCTAAATGGCTATTGTTTATTTTACATGTAAAAATTATAAATTTTAATAAAGATTATTTGATTCTTTCAAAATAAATCTTATTTAAATTAAAGATAATTAGGCTCATTGTTAAAGTAAATTTGATTTTAGTGCATTCAATATCAAACGTACCTAACCAAACTAATGCTTTTAAAAATCAAACCATCCAAATTGATCAAATACGTGCTATGACGTCTTCTAGATAATGATTCTAGTGCATGCCAAAGTATTGATGACATTGAAGTAGGTCTTATAGAAGAAGCTAACAACATGTATTAATGTTTGCTAAGTAGCAAATCTCAGCGATGAAATCCACTTTGAGGATTTTTTTGGGATGATTTATGTTGCCTTCCTAACTTGAAAAATCTTCCCAAATAAATTGAACCCTACACCATGCATAAATTATATGAAGGACATTTTAGTCATTGTTTAAAATGTCTCTTATAGCTACCTTCAATAGAATTGCACACACTCACAAAATCAAATCATTATTGTTTGATATTATCCAAATCATAAGATAAAATAAAACCAAATCTAAGCTAATATTAATAGTATTTCTATTTGATTGTGCTATTTTAGATACAATGGATAGATTAACTTATTAATTTAGATTCAAACAATACAATTTCATCCACAAATGTTTCTTGATTGGTCAAGGATTTGATATTTTTTTATCTATTCAGTTATAGTTGTTCATGCATGAGATTTGTTCTTGGAGACTGTCAACATCTTTATTCTTCATCCAATATTTATTAATGGTAGGGTGGTAATTTTAGAACATAAATATTTCACAGTTGTAAAATTGTAAATGAGCATATGAGAATTTGACAACCATTTTAATTGTGTCTATTACTATGATTGCTTAACAATAAACATCAAGATTCTAGGCATGGGTGATTGACAATTCATAATCTTAAAGGATTTTTTTTCTTGTTCTTTGAGGTTTGCCTTCATTCCCTTGAAGCAAATCTCGTTATTTACACTTAGACATGCTCTTCTTTATTTAAATGGGTTTAATGATGTTTTTTTTTAAAATTAAGTCTCCAAAGGAATTCTCAAATACCAATTTTTTTCTCTCTATCTTGCATGTTTGTGTGATTTATTTTTTGATATAGTATATATATAATCTTCCATTGAAGAACTTCACATACGAATTTTGTCAAAGTTTTGTTAAGGTTTGATCACTCTTTTTTTGGCCCGTGGGGGGTGCTTAATTTATAGCCATGGCCATGGTGGCAAACAGGGCGAGCCAAGGTGCCCGATGGGAGGCTAAGGAGGAGGGAAGAAGAGCTCCAATGACCAATAGGGATGAGCCACATCAGAGAGTCCCAAATTTGGGTTTAACCCATGGGGAGGCTATCGGGCTTGGTGTTTTTCTTGCAGTTGGGTGGCAGGTCAGGGCAAGTGTGGTCACCTTCACATTGAGGGAGGTCAGGGGGGCTGTGAGGTCAAGTCAAATTGTTCTCAAGTGGGCTCATGGCCAAAGACCAAGGGAGAAATGGGGTTTAGGGTAAATTGGCTTGGGTTGGGTTAAACCCCTTGTTCAAGCGGCTAGCTCAAGTATAAGGTTGCTAGGAGGACGTTTTTGGCCCCAAGAGAGGTTTGGGTTGACTTGGATGGCTGGTTGGAGCATGAGGGAGAGGGCTTGGATGTTTCATGAAGGGGGAAAACTTATGTGAGGAGGAAAGGGGAAGAGCCTCTCCCTTTTCCGTTTTTGGAAAGGTTGACCCATATGAAGCCCATGGATGGCTGTGTGGGTCAAGCCATGCCATGCCATGTATGACCCCATGAGTGAATTTCATGAGAAAGAAATTTTTAATTTTTATGAATTTTGATAGGAAATGACATGATACCCAATTTGGATAAAAAATTAAATGCATGTATGATATGATGCCATGATGGATGGTGTCATTAAAAGGATGATGAGGAGGGGAAAATTTTGAACGGGTTCCTCAAATTTACGAAATGGGCCTTTAAATATGCATATGAATGTGGGCTTTTAAAAGGTATATGAAGGTGGGCCTTCATGAAATTGATTTGAAATTAATCATAGGCTACATCAAATGGGATTGAATTTGCTCTCAATTGGTCTTAGATATGATGAAATTTAGTGTGGATTTGAAATTGGAGGAATTTGAAATTAATTTGGTGGAAATTGGGGGCAATTTGGGGGCTTTGGGTATTCAAGGGCAATTTGAGAAATATGATAAATTTTGTTAAACTTGGGTGCAATTAGGGTCATTGGTTGGTTAGGATTGATCTTAGGAACATTTGGAGTGAATTTGGAGATTTTGGGAACTTTTGGGACATGAGGGGCATTTTGGTAATTTTGAGAAATTTGAGGGTACTTTGGGAATTTTAAAGAAATTTGGGTATTTTGGGCAATTTAAATGATTTGGAATGGTCCAATATGATTTTTGAGTCAAAATTGATAATTTGGGCCATTTTAAAAAATTTAGGGGTTCCAAGGGCATTTTGGCAATTTTGGAATGATTTGGGGAGTAGAAGGTCAAAATTGGGTGTTCTGGAAGTATTGAGGTTCATTGAAAATGCTAATCATGATGATACCCACCAATGGAAAGATTTTGGATCCTTCATGTGTTGGTCCTAGCCATCATAACCAAAGACTAAGGGTTTGGGGACCACCCACATGAGTTTCCAAACGAGTGGGGAACCGGGTTAAGTGTAGGTGATTTGAGGGTTTTAGGTTGTGAGTGAAATTGTGGTGAGGTGTGTGTGTGAGCCTGACCAAGAACAAGCCACCCAGAGCTAACCTTAAGGCTTGTCAATCCTATGGGGACTCTTCTTGAGCTCTCTCATGCTGGTTACATCCAATTAAGTGTTGGTAGCCAAAATCATACATGTGAAACTCCAAGAAGAGTAAAGAGGTGTTTAGAATTTCTAAGGGAGGTAGGGTTCCATCACTAGTCCCCTATGATAATCAACAGGAAAGTTCTTTGGCTAAATGCTACACTCCTAAGAGAAAAAGACTAGACGTCTACAATAATGAGGTCAACACCTCTTCGATGCCTCTGATTTTTGCAAGATAGCCCTTTGAGGGAGATTTGTGTAAAAACTAATAGTATGGGTATGAATGTTCGAGCTATCTTAGCAGTCAAAAAATAAAAATTTTATCCGTTAGACTTGATTTTTCTAATTTAGTAAACTAGCCATTGAATTTTCTACTACTCTTTGATTTATTACAAGCGGAGACATCATAGGATAGTGATACAATGTCCCATCTTGCCCTAGTTTTGGTAAAATAAGTCTTAAGCTGATCTAAAGCAATGTGTCACTCATTTGTTCACAAAAAATTGGTATTTTGAACGAGTGGCAATATTTTGAAGAATGAGAGATACATGACTCCTAATCTTGTCAGAAAATGATATAGTGCATTTATCTTTTCATTTAATATTTGTTCCTCTTTTATATTTTTGAGATATATTATATCATTGATCGCCTTAATTTTCTCAAGATTCATCATAACTCCATAGTAGGTAACCATGAATCCAAGAAATTTGTCTGATGTGTTTCTAAAGGCACATTTGGCTGGGTTGAGTCTAGGGGTGTAAGTTAGTCATGCCAACTCGTAAGCAGACTCGAGCTTGGCTTGATAAGTTACTCGTAAACTGAGCTCAATGAGCTAACAAGCCAAGCTCAAGCCAACCTTGAATCGACTCGTTAGCTTGTGAGCCAGCTCATTTAAGACAATATTTGTATAAAATATGCTCAAAACATATAAATTTCAAAACATTATATTTATGGTATTAAAATGACTGTTAAAAAATATCTTGTATTGTACTTTAGGTGAATTTTTATTATTTATCTTCTAATTGTTCATTCTATTTATTATCTTATCATAAAACTACCTTAAATTAATATCATTTTCTTTTTTTTTTATATTAAAAAATCTAGCTTGCAAGCCGGCTCAAACTCGTAGAGTTAAGCTTGAGCTCGAGCTCGAACTTGAAAAATTAATAAAGCTCAAGCCTAAGCCAAAGGTGGTTCGAGCTTAACTTAACTCATTTGCACTCTATTTGAGTCATATGTTGTACTCTCAAAAAAGTTGAAAATATTTTACCAAGTCATGAATAAGTTGAGAAGCTTTCAAACACATGACTAGCTGTCATCTATATATGCTTCCCTGACATGTATGATGAGGTCTTTGAAAATCTTGTTCATGAGATGTTGGTAAGCTGTACCGATTTTCTTAAGCCTAAAGGACATTATTCTATAGCAATATAAAACTTTATCTGTCCAGAAGGAAGTAGCTTCCTCATAAATGAGATTCATCTTTATCTAATTGTAACTATAATAAGTATCCATGAAGTTGTGTTTGATGTCAAGATGTAGCGTAAGCTAATTGATTTATTCAGAGAAGATGAAAATTGTCTTTTAGATAGTCTTTGGTCAGTATAGTTGATGCACGTCCTCCATGCTCTAGAGGTCTTTCTCACCATAATGAGATTTGTGAGCCAAATGGGATAATTTAGCATCCATGTGAAATTTGCTTGCATAAGCTTTGTCGACCTTTTGCTTAATCACTTGTTGGCGTTCTAACACATAATTTTGTTTCTTTCGGATGATCAACTTATATGTGAGGTCAATCTTTAGGTAGTACATCATTACTTTAAGATCAATCTCAGGCATATTTGTCAAAGTCGAGACAAACACGCTTTGGTTTCTATAAAGAAATTCCATGTACTCCAACTTTTGCTCACTGATAGTAAAGATCCAAGTTGTACATTCCACGAAGGGTGTTCCTCTTATAAAGATACATAGATCAAATTTTCCAAGTGGTGAAATCTGCTGGGATAGGAAGATCCATCACATACACAAATAAATGAAATTTATGAGGAGAAGACACTAAAGATTTTTTATGTAGAAAAACTCTAGAAACGAAAAAAAAAATCATAGGACCTAGCCTAGATAAAGTAATCTACTGTAAGTGTGCAAGTATAAAGATACACATTTTCTCATAATCGTGAGAGCAGTGTTGCAGTTTTACGCCAAATACAAAGTTTTTCTATATACAACGTAAACGTTTTATTCTGAATACGACAACCATAAGAAATTGTCATCAAGAGCTGTCGTTGGATCTTCAATACGGTGTTATTTGTTACACCATATTTAAGATATGACATTAACAAGTAAAGTTTGTTGATCTCGATAAGCAGGGGCAACCGGTGGTGGTCGACGATTACAGAGACCAAAAATTATCTTTGGGTCGTCAATATAACATTATTTGTAACACCATATTTAGGAAACATTGTAAGCAAATAAAGTTCTTGGATGGTGGTGAGTAGGGAAGGCCAACGGTGATCGATAGCAACAGATAGACGGTGGTCGACAATTACTAAAGTTTTAAGTTATTGTCGAATCTTCAGTCTAAAAAATATTAGAATTCAACTTCTGCTCCTCCCTCGAGTGAAGAAAGAGAGTCCATATATAACCTATTGAGGAGAGTCATTTTGGTCATTTGAAAAATAACTCTCATAGCCACTTAATCGAACAACCTATAGTTACTTTAGTGATCATATGAATTTTTGGGCGATTTAAAGATCTTAATGCCTCAGAATTAAGACTCCTTCGGCTTGCTAGATTCCTATGGTAAAGACAATCCAACTATAAACATGTCAAATTTGAAGTCTATTTAACCATTCAATTAACGATCTGACACCTTCAAATATGCTTGAATGATTTGATTTGTACTTGTTTGGACTCAGAACAGATCAATTTTCACATTATTGGACTCGACTTATCGTGATAGTCATTTTGAATTATAAAATTACTGAAATCGAAGTTTTGAATGATCCTTAAACTTGAATTTGAAATACTTCTTGCTCAAGAATATCTCCAGATTCATTCCAAAGAAAAAAAAAATCATCAAATATAAATATCAAGCTTTAGATACCAGATATGCTTATGATTTCCCAATAAATTTTCGACGATATATTTATCGAAATGCCAAATTTTCCAAATTAAATCGATACTAAGCTCCATTTCCTACAACCGAACAAATCTTCAGCATCGATTCAAAACCCCAATCTTACGAATCTTACACCTGCGCGCATCCCCGACCATCACGCCATCGCTGATACCTGAGAATCCTCGCCGCCGATCCCTTTATCCGGCTTTAGCCGTGTTCCACGTGAAACTTCGTCTCGACGCTCCGCCGAATGTGAGGAGAAACCTCATTCTCCGCCTCCCCCGCCACCTCACACGACGCCTCGCTCGAACCTTCGTCTTTTCACTCGCCGCCTGTAGCCGGCCCCCTCACGCACCGCTTGTAGGTTGTCGCCGCCACGCCGCTTGTTACCCTTCTTCTCACACGCTACTCACAGCCTACATTGGTTGAGGTGGAATCAAAGTAACACCGTGATTAAGGAGACCGAAGCCTCGACCTGGTTTCGTCCTTGATATCTTGAGCTTCTCAGGTGATCTTTTCCTACTCTATTAGCTTCAATTTTTGTACAAACCTTTCAAGTAACTAACCCTACATCCTAGATTGTAAATCCCTAGAGTTCAAAAACTACCCTTGTGTTTTGCTTCCCTGATGTTGAATTCAGTTGCTCTAGCGCTTTAGAAGCTGTTTTACTTCAGATGATTGACAATGCAGTGTCTTTATGAAAATGGTCAACAATTAGACAATCTTTACCTTGTTTTCATGATTGGTTCAATATATGCCTAACGAATTAATCGTTTTCTATGCTATTAAATGCATGATTTCTATTATTAAAGCGCCTATTTATGCCATCTCAAATCAATACCTTGTCGAGGAGAATAGTTATCATTTGCACCGTTTGATTACTAGTGAGCTGTAATTAATAACCAAGTTATTTGAATCAAGGGTGGATTTGCGGAAGCCTATTTTAGGTCCAATTAGTTAATTCTAAGGTTTGCTTTGGAGAATACAGTCTAAAGTTGTGAAAAATGATTGACGGTTGCGAGAAAGTGAAAAATTGACGAGAAAATCACACAGACACACAGATTTATGTCGTTCGACAAATTGTTATGTCCAGAGAGTTGCAGAGGATTGATTGCTTTAAGGATTACACAGTTTCTTGACACAGTTACAAAAACTCGACTTCACTTATTCTCTCCCTCTTCTTTTTGTTCTTGGTTTTTGCCGTTCGCAACACCTACCTCTTCACTTGTTTGCCGCAACTTCTGAACGATCGCGACTGCCTCCAGTCGCATGCCGATGGTCCAGCTGCCTTAGATTTCTCCAGCCACCGCCGATGATCAGTCGTTCACCAAGCCTTCTTCTTCCTCAAGTGCAGTAGCTCGAAACTCCTCGATGGCAGTCGCTCGAATTTTGGTTTTCCCACTGCATGTGTTTACAAGAGATGGGCAATCTTTAATAGACATGAAGAAGGCAAGGGGCGGGATCCCAATAGGGAAGGGCACAGGTGTTTCAGCTATCCAAAAGGAATGAAAGAATTAAAGGAATTTAATCAGAGAAATTCAAATTATTTCCATAGGTGCCGAGATCGTCAGTTAAGGAAATGGACCGGGCTCCACGATACTCAACGAATCTCCCACTTAGAGATTGGTACACTGGCTGCATCATCCATTAATTACATTGATCTTTTTCTCAAACGTGATGTCCTCCACCTCTTCAACTCAAAGCTCCTGTCTTCATACTAAAAGACCAGTTGAAGTTGAACACAACTTCAGTTTCTCAAGTGTAACACTTTTAGTCAATATATTAATAGAGTTTTTGCTTTCATAAATTTTCTCAAGTAACAATTGTCCGTCATCTAACAATGACTGTATGAAGTGATTCCTGATCTGAATGTGTGGCTTGGATTGAAATGCTGAATTCCTGGTAATGAATATGACGCTCTGACTATCATTGTTGAGAGTGCCCGCCCTTCTGATTCTTTTTACCCAATTCTTCCAAAAAACCTTGTAGTCATACCATCTCCTTTGCAACCTTTGACACTGCTATATAATCAGCTTCTGTACTAGACGAAGAAACTGCTTTCTGTAGGTTTGAACCCCATGATACTGCAGTGCCTCCAAGAGTATAAATATAACCCGTAGTACTCCTTTTGCTATCAATGTCTCCAGCTAGATCAACATTAACACAGCCCAGTACTTCTAAACTTTTTCCTGAGAAACATAAGCAAGTTTCTGAGGAGTCCTTTAGGTATCTCAAAATCTACTTCACAACTTCCCGATGTTCATTGCCTGTGTTACTCATATATATGCTCACAACTCCCACTACATGAGTAATAACTGATCTTGTGCAACCCATAACATACACAAGTGAACCAATAGTTGAGGCATAGGGAACCTTACTCTCGTGGCCTCGTTCCTCCTCTGACTTGGGTGACTGATTCTTGCTGAGCCTGAAATGACTGCCCAGAGGTGTGCCAACTGGTTTTGTCTTGTCCATATTGAACATGTTGAGTACATTTTTCACATACTCAGTATGTGAGAGTCTCAACGTACCTCTGACTCTGTTTATGACAATTCTCATGCCAAAGATTTACTTTGCAGCTTCCAAATCCTTCATTGCAATGCACCATAAGATTTGCTTCTTCAGATTTTTGATTTCATCAATACTGACCTCTGCAATAAGCATGTCATCCACGTACAATAGTAGAATAATATAAGGATTATCAAAATGTCTGACATAGTAACAGTGATTTGTCTAACATATGCTGTACCTTACATTGTGATTGAAATTATTAAATTTCTCGTACCACTGTCTAGGAGTTTGTTTCAGTCCATATAAGCTTTTCTTCGGTTTGCAAACTAAATCTTCATTTTCCTGTACTACAAACCCCTCAAGCTGATGCATGTAGATGTCTTCTTCAAGATCTCTTTGAGGAAAAACCGCCTTCACATCTAACTTCCCAAGAAATAGATCTTCGGTAGCCACCATAGACAGTATCATTCTAATGGTTGAGCTTCACCACAGGAGAAAAGATCTCAGCGTAACCAATATCGTACTTTTGCTAAAAGCTTTTTACAATAAGTCTAACCTTATATTTCTTACTATCATTATGCTCAGTTTTCACCCGATATACCTACTTATTGTGTAATATTTTCTTCTCTGGTGGAAGTTCTGTCAGCTCCCATGTCTGATTTCTTAGCAGAGAATCCATCTCATCTTTCATGGCCAGTCTCACTTGCTATAATTTGTTTCTTGCAGAGTTTATTCATAACTCTGTGATTCTCCAACATTTGTTAACAAAATGTAGTTCAAAGTTAGTGAGAAATGTTGAAGAGAACGTCTAGTCCTGCTGACTTATGAACAATAGTTGTAGGGGTGGACGACTCTGAAACTGTCTGCGGACAATAGAAATGGGTGCACTAGACCCACTCTCCTCATTACTTACATCTTTTCCCTGCACTGTAACCTATGATAGGTCATCAAATCTTACAAACTCGACTTCCCGAGAAGCTAATTCAGAAACTATACTGGACTTGTCCTTGTACATAATCTTTTCATTAAAAATTTTATGTCTGCATCTTATGATTTTTCGATCTTGATCATTTTAGAAATGATAACCAGATGCCCCGTCTCCATAGTCGATGAAATAACATTTCTTTGATTTAGCCTTAAGTTTGCTACGACCATCAGAATTAATAATAACATAAGAAAAACTACCAAAAGTTTTAAGGTGAGAAAATTTGATCTCTTTCCCGCTTCAGACCTCCTCAGGCAATTCAAAATCTAATAGAGCAGATGACCCCCTGTTGATCAAGTAAACTGCAGTACTAACCACTTCTGCTTAGAAAGTTGTTGGTAGTCCGACGTGCAATCTCATGCTTCTTGCACGCTCATTTATGGTCCTGTTCATACATTATGCAACTCTATTTTTTTGTGGTGTCCCAATAATGATTTTCATTCTAATATCTTGTGCTACACAGTATTCCTTGAATCCACCATCAATGTACTCACCACCATTGTCAGATTTCAAACATTTCAGTTTTAAGTCTGTCTTTGTCTCAATCATGACATTCTAAGTTTTGAACACATTAAATACATTAGATTTATGTTTCAAGAAATAAACCCATACATATCCACCGTGGTCATGAATGAACGTGACATAGTAACGAGAGTTTCAAAGAGATGCCACTTGAAAATGTCTCCACACATCAGTGTGTACAAATTTTAGTTTTTCTGTCTTTGATGCTCTACCACCTTTCATGAAATTGACATTCTTTCGTTTCCCCATAATGCAACTTTCACACATGTTGATATCAACTGACATCAGTTCTGGTAACTTGCGTTAGGACTAAAGTTTTTTCATACCCTTCTGACTCATATGGTTAAGCCTACAATGCCACAAATCTGTTGTGCTATCTGCAACGGTAGTATCGACATTATTAATTGAACCAGTAGTCATATATAGTGTACCAGTTTTCTTACTCCGAGCCAGTATCGGTGTCCCTTTTGCGACCTTCCAAGTGCTATATGAAAATACTATTGAATGACCACACTCATCAAACTGCCCAATATAAATGAGATTTTTCTTTAATTCAAGAATGTGTCTGACCTTTTGCAAAGTCCATTTGTTATTGTTAGGGAGTGATATGTCAACGTCTCCCATACTCACTACATTCAAATGTTCTCCATCAGCCAAATACACATTCTCAAAGTCACCTGTAACATAATTCCACATTAACTCTCGACGAAAAGATGTATGGAAGGAAACTCCTGAATTCAGTATTCATTCATCAACAGAACTATGAACTGCAATTAATACTGCTTCATGTACTTTTTCAGTTACAGAATTAACACTGACGTTCTCTGTATTCTTAGGATTTTTGCAGTTCTTCTTTATGTGTTCAGCTTTGCCACAATTCCAATAGGTTGTTTGCTAACCAGACTTTGACTTGCTATTGCCTCTGTGCTTTGATTTTGATATTCCTCTGTTTGAGTTCATATCTTGTGTTCTCCCTTCTCCCTCTAGAATCAATATTGAGTGCCGAACTTGAATCCGAGATCTCGCCAGAATCTTTTCTGCGCATCTCCTTAGTCAAAATCAAATCACGAATATCATTATATTTTTGCTTAGATTTACCAACTAAATTGCTGACAGTTATCCTCATGACATTCCAACTATTTAACAATGAAGCCAACAATATCAGTGCACGTATCTCATCATTAAATTCAATTTCAATAGACGATAATTTATTTCTGATGGTGTTAAAATCATTTAGATGTTGTGCAACAGACATACTAACCACCATCTTTAAGTTGAATAATTTTTTCATCAGATGTATCTTGTTATTCACTGACGATTTTTCATGCATACCTGATAGAGCTGTCATTAGATCAACAGTGTCTTTTTCTTGTTTACGTTGTGTGCAACAAATTTAAATAGAGTTAATCGAATAATTCCCAGAATTTATTGATCTAACAGATTTCATTCGGCTTTATCCATTTTTTCTGGCCTCTTTCTCAATAACAAAATATGAAAATTTTCTCACAGAGATAGTTCTCCATCTGTATCTTTCTATAACCAAAATTCGTGTCATCAAACTTCTTGATCCCTGATACCTTCACTTCATCTCCGACCATCGTTTTTCTCTGATCTGAACCTTGACTCTGATATTAATTTTTGTGAAAAACGATCGACGATTGTGAGAAAGTGAAAAATTGATGAGAAAATTACATAGACACATGGATTTACGTGGTTCAACAAATTACCTATGTCCATAGAATTGCAGAGGATTTTATTGCTTTAAGGATTACACAGTTTCTTGACACGGTTACAAGAACTCGACTCCACTTGCTCTCTCTCTATCTTCTTTCTGTTCTTGGTTTCTGCCGTCCGGAACACCTACCTCTTCACCTATTTGCAGCAACTTCTGACCGATCGCGATTGCCTCTAGTCGCACGCCGATGGTCCAGCCGCCTCCGATGGATCAACCACTCGCCAAACCTTCTTCTTCCTCAAGCGCAACAGCTTGGAACTCCTTCTCGATGACAGTTGCTCGGATTTTGGTTTTCCCACTGTATGCGATTACAAGAGATGGGCGACCTTTAATAGACACGAAGAAGGAGAGGGACGGGATTCCAATAGGGAAGCCACATGTGCTGCAGATATCCAAAAGGAAGGAAATAATAAAAGGAATTTAATCAGAGAAATTCAAATAATTTCCATAGGTGGCGAGATTGTCAGTTAAGAATGTGGATCAGGCTCCACAATACTCAACAAAAGTCATTGTGAGATTTTCATTGGTCAATCATAGTTTAGATTTTGATTGGGAATAGGAAAGAACACAATTTTTGTGGGGGTTGTTTGGGTGGTGGCGGATGCTAGGTGACCTCTACGATGGGACTAGGGTTGGGCTAGATCTGATATCAAATGATACCAGATGAGAAATGCCCAAATCACAAGATTCTACTTTTATTAATAGGAGGGTTACAACATATGCAAACTGAAAATAATATCACCAAAACACAAATGACATAAACGAACACCTTGAAAATGCATCCCAAGGGCAGTGGATGTTGGTAGGAAGGTGGGGTAGCAGTTGGGAGCTGCGGGGCAGCAGTTGGGACGTCTGGCCGCTAGGAAAAGTGGAGGGGAAAGAGCTGGACAACAAGTTACTGCAGCACAAATGGGGTTGGCAGCACAGGGGGAAGCAGTTGGGGATGACAGACGACTAAAGGAGTAGAGGAAACTAAGTAGGAAAGATATAATCACTACCTCGGAGTAGGATACAACCGAAGCACCACTACCTCCTCGGATGCAGGCCACAAAGGGAAAAATGACTCCAAACAACAATATAAAATCAACACACAGAAAAAATCAACCCTAAATCTCACTAAGAAGTATATAAATAGACTCCAAACAAGAAAGATAGAAAAGGAAGGAGGAGAAGGGTTGGTGGGTTCTCTGTCCTTCCTAAACTACCTCTCAATCGAGCGGGAGACGCAAAGGGAATGCCGCCTGTGTCGTTCAATGCCGCTCAACCTCTAGGAAGCCTGGACCGGCTCCCCTGGACCTGTCGGGAGCTCTCGCATCCCGCTTCCGTTCGGGAAGCCCCGTGCCCGTGCGGGAAGCCCCACATCACGTATTCTCTTTTTTGTATAATTAGTTTTCATGTGTAGTCTTTTTGATTGGAAGCAGTTAAGGATCAATATTAACACTGATGTTGTAGGCGGGAAAATAGTGTCTTTTAAAGCTAGTTTTAAAATGATTTTATTTTATAAACATCACAAAGTTATGGTACATTATTATTTTTTACTTTTTATTGTGTACAATTTTCTTACGAGCTCGGCTTACTTCTTTTTTATGTGTGAAGGAGTAAACTGGCATCTTATAGCCAATTTGTCCTCTTTATGAACATAAATGCGGAGGTTGATGTTAGAATCATATCATTTTATATATTCTTTTGAAACTCCTTTGTATGTTTAATCTTAAGGCAGATATTACTTGAATTTAGGCATGCTCTTTGATTTCTTTTATGATTTTTCGAAACTCTTTAGTTGTAAAAAAGATGTTCAATAATAGTAGAACTTAATAATATTTCTCATTCCTTTCAATGTTATTAAAAATTACTAGCATTCTTTTACTTCACTTGAAGGATCATTTGCTTATCCAAACTTAGGCAAAAAAGTTATTGTATTTTTTTTTTTTTCTAGTTGTTTCTGTTCAAGGAATTGCTTTATGATTTAAGGCTAGTTTCTGATTTTCTCATCGACCATTATTTCTTCTTGTTAAGCAGGTTCACAAAAGGCATCTTAGATTATTGTTTTAAAAATCATGCCTCAACTAGAGGAGTCGGAGAATAGTGATCTTCAATTTAGATGGGGTAAAAGAAGAGGGGTTGGCAATGCTAACAAGGATGTTCAGTTTTATGAGTCATTCATCTTCGATGAAGAAAGTTATTCCTTATATGACAATGTGTATCTGTTCAAAGAAGGTGAAAGTGATCCTTATATTGGAAAAATATTGAAAATTTGGGAGCAACCCAGGCGTAAAAGAAGAGTAAAGATCTTATGGTTCTTTCGTCCAGATGATATTATTAATTATTTGGATGGACATGTATCATCAAAAAATGATCTCTTTTTGGCTGCTGGGGAGGGTGTTGGTCTTTGCAATATTAATCCTCTGGTAAATTTGATTTTTTGTCTTTAAAATCTATTTTTGATTGTTTTGGAATTTCATACAATTATCTATGGCACCATTGTGCTGTTTCAATTTTGCTTGCTTAGTATTGTGTAGAGAGCTCATAATTGGAGGTCTTAAAAGCAAAAGTGGTAATAAACATAAATCTTAGAAGAAAAACATTTGTTTTTTTGCTTCTTTTTGCGAAACAAGTATGATTGGATTTTTAATACCTATGGAACGTTCATTTTCGCTCTAAATTTACATTGGTTATGCATGCTTTTTTTTTAAAAATCAATTTTCATGTATTGAAAAAAATCATTTTTCTTTCGCCTTTAATTGGGATCTCTTCATAATTTATTTTTTCTTTAATCAGCTATTTGTTTCACTCCCTTGACTTCAAGTGAATTTCTTAATAATTGGAAGAACTTGTCGAATTATTCTTCTTATCAATTTTTACAACTGAAAAGATCATCCTTAGATGAAGTTTGATATATTTCGAACTCAAATTTGAAATTAAATTTAGGTCAATGAGCCTAAGAACATTGATATGACATCCATTTTTAATTAGCCCTGACATCATAAATTCACTTCTATGACCTTTGGATAAGAAGAGAAAACTTGTTTTAAACTTTGGTGACATATTTTTTTTGGTGATCATTCCCAAAAAGTGCTCTACTTTTGGGTGTACATAACTCTGGAACTGTATTGGTTATTGTTGGTTATAAACCAAAAATTCTCGTGAATGATCAAAATACCAAGTTTAGGGTAGATCTACGTTATAGCTCAAAATAGGCGAGATAAATACTGTGAGAATTCTATAACATAAATAATAGGTACTTGGAAAGCTTTCAAGCTGCACAAAGCAATTTTTAGAAATAATCAAATTGACTATGGTACTCAACATCCTCAATCAACTCAATGTTGCAACCTTAGTGCCATTAACAAAATATATGTAATTTAATATCCGGTCGGGGGATTGGCTATACAAATAACACATGCATAGAAGTTTATTTGTCATGCAAACTTAAAAGTAGTTTATGGGCAAAGTTCTTAAATACTCAGCCAAAATCACACATTATGGTGAGTTCTCATTTGTTCCGCACATGATCATTGTCGTATAACATGGTTAGATCAGCTCATAATCAAATGTGGCGACAAATCTATGGTAGATGATACCATGTAAGTTGTTTGATAATCACACAATGTCAAATTATTTCAATTGTTGTTAATGAATTTATTCCGCAATGCTCTCCACCTGCTCCCATTTCCGTTTCAATTTATTTGCAACATAAAGCGATTATTCATTTGTGATATTGACTAAATTACAAATAAATAAAGATAGCTCATCATGCAAGCATCTCATCAATCATTTGTTCATCCCAAAGATAGAAAAGTATAATTTAAGTGCAATATGCAATTTATATGCAATATTGACCAATCTAGAGGGATAAAGATAGCCTGCCATGCAAGCATTTCATCAATCATTTGTTCTTCCCAAAGATAAAAAAGTACAAAAATATGCACTCTAAATAAACATAAAGAACTTTTCAAGATGTGTTATGAATTCCCTGATTAAAGTAGGCACAAAGAATTGTTGTGGACTCTATATCAGATGTCCGCCTCTTCTACTCTTTGGTTAAGTTCTTGTCTAGCTTCAATTAAAGCTCATGCTCAGACAAGTCTCTTTTCTCGTGCATAATAATGCAATAATAGCCTATGTGGTGGAAAATGAAGAGACGTGTTTTTTTTTTAAATTTTACAAGTTGAGCCTTTCAAAGACAAATGAGAAGAAAATTTGTTTTTAGTACCAACATATTAGAGTTTATTAAATTTGATAAAACAATAGGATTAGAATGATCTAATCATTTGCACTATATTTCACTTATTTATTCATTTAGTACACACGACAATGATATAATCTTAGGAATTGAAATGTCTAGGGAAATGATTTTTCAATTTTAGTCCTCTTCATAATTATTTTCCTCATCAATTGATACTAATCAATTGGAACTTCACAAGAAATTAATTATCATAATTATTAGCAATCAATTTTTCTACCGAAGTAAGGCTCATAAAAAGCTTAGGAGATATAAGGTCATCTTTCATGAAACATCATTGTCTTTCATGAAAGATCATTGTCCTCAATCTTTTTTTTTTTGTAATTGTCTCTCATTAGCAATTTGATTAGAAGATGGGCTATGATATAATGGTTGAATAATCTAACGGTGTGAAAAAGGTTTAAAATTATATAATTTGGTATTGATGCATTTTTTACATGTGAGATGAGGCATAAGCATTGAGGTGTTTTGAAGTTCTAGTAATGTAAGACTCGTAGAAAGCTAGGAGATGTAAGATCATGTTTTACAAAAATTTATGGCATGAATAACATGAATATGTAATTGTATGCTACCACCAATTTGAATAGAAGATGATCCATGATATGCTAGTTGAATATTGTAATGGTGTAAATAAGGTTTAAAAGTGTAATTGAGCAATGATTATATTTTTTCTATCGGAGGTGAGTTATAAGCTTCAGGCATAAGCCTCAAATTCAAAAAATTGTGTTAAGGACGAAGAATTGTATTAACTTTAATAAAATAAAAAGTAAAATTTTAACATGTAAATATATCAACACATTTAAAAGTAACATATCATATTAACAAATTAGAAAGCAACATATTAACATCTTAACACAGTGAAAAATAATAAATCTCAAAAAATAACTAATATGTTAATAGCAAATCATGAAGATAATCATACAAATTCTAAAGTGAGATAACATATTAAAGTAAAACAAAAGAATATAACAGCCACAATTATGAACATAACAATCCATCAATATTAAAATTTCTAAATTCAAAAGTCCTCATCATTCCTGTAATCCAGTGGGACCTCATTAGAATTGTCAGTGAAATGAATTATTTTCTTCTCAGTCTCATCCTTAGATGTGTTCATATTCTCCCATTCCTCCTCATCTTCAATCTCACTCTTCGTTCACTTCTCTAATCGATATTAGCTAATATAAATATTAATTAAGCTCTAAACTAATCCTTATATTCATTATTAGAACTTCAAATTTATAATTCTTTATGGATAAATTTTTTTTTTTTATAACTTGTTGGCTTATGTTAGATTTATTGGTCTTGCTTCTCCCTGTTAAAAAAATCATTATTGAGATATTCTTGTTGTAAATCAAATGATAGTGCTTCATTAATATCATCGGTTTATCATTCAACATCTAATGACCCATAGTTTCAAAGGAATGTTTGTCATCCTTTAAAGCATTTTTCTTCAAAATTCTTTTATTTAATCTCTTATTTCATATGAGATGAATTAATGAGTTTATTTTTAAGTTCTTCAAACAATTTTTCCTTTTGTATGAATTTGATTGTATATGCTTCTATTTTGCTCAAAATTGGATAATGAACATGTATGTCTCAATATTTTAAACAAGTTATAATAGCTTTGGATTGCGATCATCAAATTGAATCCATCATTTAACTAAATTAGAACAAACATAGTTAAAATTAGGCGAATGATTTCTTATTTCAACTAGTAAATATGAAAAAAATCATGGAGATAATTTTGCAATTATTATTTCTGGCCTGTTTTTGTCCAATGAATCCTAATTCTTTCTGAAAGGTAAAAGTTGCATATCAACATTTGCCCTCTCAATTGAATCAACTATAAACCTATCAGTGTAATGATATACACCTAATTTAGCTTTAAGATTAGTCAACTTGTTCTTAGTATAAAATTTTGAATTAAGGTAATATGCTGCGACATGCAAGGGTCTGTTTGGGGCAGCTTATTTGGCGAGGTGACGTTTTGAAAACACACTTAACCTGTTTGAGTAAACTGCATTTTGACAGCTTATGTTTTTTCAGAACGCAGAAAATAACGTTTTCACATCACACATATCTAGGTGCGGTGGGAGCTTATTGGCAACTGTCTGGTTTTTCCAAAAAAAATAAAATAAAATTTTTTAATAGTCACCGTACCTAGCTTATCAGCTGATTATTTTTAATCAGCTTATCAACAAATTATTTAATAAGTCATCGCTGTCTCAAACAGACCCTAAATGATGATGACGCTCTATCATCCACTATATTTTTTTAATCTCCCTTCTGGTGGACTCATCTTCTCTGAAGTTTAGAGCTATCAGCTCCTTCACTTTGTCCATTGCATTGTGAATGAAGCTCATCGTTGATTGTTTTCTGAATCCAAGATCCTTAAAACTTGAATGGATGATTTTGTTGTTGCTATTATGTAGTTAAAACTCAGCCAAATCCTCTCAATTAAGATAATTCTCCTACCTTTTGTTTCCTTCAGTCCCTTGATTTTCTTGCTTAAGTACAATTAAATCATTATGTGAAAGTTAAGATAACTTTCAAATATTGCATTGCTTTCAACATGATTTGTCGGGTCAAATAAGTTAAAGTAAATTTAGTTGTAGCAAGCCGTAGTAGTTTCTTTTAAAAAAAATTTCTCATCAAGGTCAAAACCCACGAATGATTGTAGTAGAAGTATCTTGTCTTCTTTAATTTAGGGTCCGTTTGGGGCAGCTTGTGCGTTTCAGGATAAGCTGCTTATCCTGAAACGCGGCCCACGGGCCGGCCGCAAGGGTCGACCCACGGCCCGCGTTTAGTGTAAAAACTCAAACGCAGTTTCGGATAAGCTGGCGAAACGCGTGAACCAAACTGTACTGCGGCGTTTTCAAAACGCCGCCCACACTTATAAGCTGCCCCAAACGGTCCCTTAATCATGGTTTTTTTTGTTGACATAAGTTTAAGTTTCTTTAGAATCAAATCTATACAGTGTGTAATGCGTGGTGGTCCAATAAATATATTATCTCTTCTCCATCAATTTTCTCCCAACTGCACCATAGCTCCTAACATTATCTGTAACAATTTGAACCACTAGAGGCTCTTCAATCCCCTCAATAACCCTATCAATATGTTCAAAAATGTAATCTGCATCGTTGACCTTATCCAATGCTTCAATAGATTTTAAGATTATAGTGATGCTGTGATTGCTAATTGAAATATTAATCAGCTTCCAGTTTCTATTACTGATGTCAGACCAATCGTTTGACATGATCGTCAGTTCAGCTTGATTCTCAATTGTTTCAATCTTCTCAATGATTTTTTAAGTGCTATTCAACTCCTCTTTCAACTCTCAACTTTTCAAACTAGACACATATTGTGATTTTAGACCTCAACCATATGAAACTATGGATCAGATTATGTTTAAATAAGAAGGTATTTCCACATTAAATTGAAAGGTGTTTTCATAGAAGATTCTTCCAATATCCATGCTGACACTCCTTTGCGCCTCTGTAGCACTTTCAGGCAACATTCTATGGGCGATACTCGCATCATCTGTACCTTCCTCCACAATTAGCGTCTATTGATTCATAGGTTCTCTAGAAATTTCATATTAATAACCAACTTTTACTTTTTTATCAGATCGATGTTGTGCTAAATGCTTCAACATTATCACTTTCTTTATTTATGAATAAATCTCATTTATTATCTTCATAGGCAACTTGGCACACAATGCAATATTCTTGTGAGAGCATAAAATTTGCTATTTTACTCTTGGAAGACTCCCTTTAACAATCTCTTTGCAGTAGTTGCATTTTAAATAAGTGTCTTATCACCACCTCTAATGTCAACTTGCACAGAATGTCCTGGCCTTTTCTATCTATTATGATCTTTTCATTTTCTCTAACCACTTCTTTTGAAACTTTTGAATTAAAATTTTGATTAAAAAAATTAGAACATGCTGATATTTAAATACTAAAAAATAAAAAAATACATAAATTATATTTTAAAAAAATTACNGTTAGTTGAGACAGCTTTTTGGCTGGATAATAATATAGTGGGAGGTTCCAGGAGAAAAATCTTGAGGCTAATGAGTTAAAAGAAACTTGACTTTCAAAATCGATAAAATAAATAAGCTCGACCGACTATAGTAATTCTCAGAGAAAATGAGAAAAAAAAGTAAAAGAAGAGTAAAGTCTAATAAAAAAGAAAAAGAAAATATTAATTGTGGCATGCCAGTTGAGAAGAAAAGAAAAAATCTAAAAAATTGGCAAAGCCCACCAGAGAAAAAGTTTGAGATGAGTCAATTAAAATTGGCTTCAATTTCCTGATAATTGATGAGTTTTCAAAAATTGACTTAGTGGGATTCATGGGTTATTATCCAAACAAAAGGTTAAGTGACGTCAAGTTGATAAGCTAATCCCTAATTAATTTAGAATAATTCTTTGCTAAATGAAAAATATTTCATGCACGCTTGACTAAGAGTTATGAAAGTTTCATTGGGATGGGGAAAGGGAAAGAAAATAAAGAATTGGGTTATTAGACATTCAGGAAAATCTAATCCAGAAATGAAAGTTTCATATTTTGCAAGGCATTTATATAATCCAGTTAACGAGGCAGGATAACCATTAGCATTATTAGCATTACGATAATCCTAGCTAAGATTTGAGATTACTTGAGGGCAAGTATGGATAAGTTTAGGGGTATTGACATAAGTCAATTCTACGAAATTTTATTGCATCTAATCCTACTTATTAACAACTATTTCACCTTATTTATCATGGATTTATAATTGTGGAAGATTTTTGTTGGTGAAGTGCAAGTTATAAGAGATCGAGTGCGTGTTTCGGAATAAGAAAACCCGAATTTGAGACTGACCGAAATGGCATGACCACGCCTGGATTGGGCGTGACCACATTGATGAATCAAAGACAGCTACGTTACCACGTCCGATTTGGGTATGACCAAGTCGCCCGATCAAACTTCTAACGTGACCATACCAGGATCGAGCATGGCCATGCCGCCCAATCCACAGCACTTGAGCGTCACCAAGCCGACGAAGCAGAAAACATTTTTAGGGTCGAGCCCGCAGCTCCAGTGCAGGTCTTGGAGTCTGATCCAACTGACGTCCCAAGAAAGATGCTCTCTCAACTTATGGTGATCACTCCTGAACTGAGTAAAGAGATGATTCCCCCATTGAGGTACGCAAATAGGTATGATCATGCACTTTTTATCCCATGGAGAAATATGTCTCAATCTACAGCTTATCTCAGACCTACAAAGCATGTCACATCCTTTGACGGATCGTTGTCTTCCATCCACTATTGAGACAACGTTGGCTGACTGACCTGTCTTGGAACGCTGCCAACGAAAGCATAATTGAAACGTGGTTGATCTTCCCTGGGGAAAGAATGCGGTGTGTTATAGGTGGATTTTCAACACTAAATTTAACTCTGATGAATTCTTTGAATGCAACAAGGCGCAATTAGTCGACAAAGTATATTCACAAACTTACGGTGTTGATAATGAAAAGACATTTGTTGCAGTAGCTAAAATAAATACCATTCGGGTTTTGTTATCCCTAGCTGTAATGTTGGATTAGCCCTTACTTCAGCTGAACAACAAGAATGCTTTTTAACGATGATCTCGCAGAGAAGGTGTATGCCTCTCCTACCGAGCTTTGACTCTATTTCTTCTCGTTGACAAGTTTGTCAATTGAGGAAGTCTATTTATGGCCTAAAATAATCCCCACTGGCCTGGTTCGACCAAATTATGTAAGATATAGTGGGTCATGGTTTCTCTCAGGCCCAATCTGATCATACATAGTTTTTCCACTATTCATCCAGTGACATATTTCCATTCATCCTCTATGTTCACGACATCATGCTCACAGGTAAAGATCGGCCGACCTTGGAATCTATCAAAAGCATATTGGTCGTATCTTTTAGATGAAAAACTTGGGTTCTCTCTGGTTCCTAAGAAATGAAATTAGTTCGTTCCTCTCGGAGCATTAGCCTTTCTCAGCACAAATATGTGATAGAATTATTGACTAGGACTAATCTATTTCTTTGCAAACCGACATTTGTCCCGATAGACCCAATGAGAAATTGGGAGAAGTTCCCAATACCATTCTGGTAAACAAAACACAACACCAACTCTTAGTACATAAACTCATTTATCTCGCCACGTTGTTGGTATTGTAAGTCAGTTCAAGCATGCATGACCCCTGCGAGCAT
>JXCR01038047.1:0-32736 GCA_002079205.1 Phalaenopsis hybrid cultivar | reverse complement strand
ACTGTTAAAATGTAGTATTATTTGTAAAAGATATTTGTCACCAAAGACAAGGGAGCATCCCAAATATTCCCTTGGCATCAAATTTGAATATAACTAGGAACTGGTTTCTCTTTTAAAGGAATAAGCCATAGAACTTCCAGCGATCTTCTTAGGTGTAAACCTATTGATTCTCTTGAAAACTCTACATTCATTTGAGAATGGTAAAAGCTATGAAGATCCTTGTCGATATCAAAGTCCTGATGAAAAAATCTTCTACTTGACTATCACTCAATTTTATACACTACTCATTTAAGTTTGATTAGCCGCATATGCAAAATCAAAAGCATATATAGTGAGATGTTGCCTAAGAAATTTTAATATGTGTGAAGAAATTTCCAGGAGAAGTGCAAGTCTATCAGAAACATAATCATTTGAGGACAAAATTTTTTATAATGCTGACTATATTGNGGTTGGAAGATTGGGGTCAAAAAGAAAAAAACTAATTGAGGCTAAGGTCTTATGTTTATTCCATTAACGTCTCCTCGTGTCAAAATCTTTGTAATATGTTTTTTTATTTCTTTTATACATTAGAATCCTCAATTTAATTTAGATTTATTTTAATGTAGTTATATTGGATGTTCATGTACTATAAATTGATAAAATATACATTTTCTCTAATTTATTTAACGTTTAGTTTGAAAGTTTATTGAAGATTGCCCACTTAGTCCTTACTAAGACAACCCATTGCTCTTTATCTTCGTCGCCTAGAAAGTTTTAGTATTGTCCAACATTAATTGGTAAGAAGTTTTGGGGAAAAGTACAAGAGAAAATATATTTCAAACTGTTTCAAGACATAATTATGGAAGTTCTTGTAGGAGAAGGGCCGACCTGAACCCTAAAAATTCTATGTAAAATATTCCAATGATGAATGTACATGTAGACTTATGGCGTACACAAAAATACATTCTCAGACAATATATTGAATACACCACACTCAGTCTGCCTGTAACATAGGAATACGATAGAGTTATGCGACATTTTTTTCCAAAAATTACAGAAAAACAAAATTGGACAACTCTTGATTGGTAGCAGAAAGAGCAACCATAAGCTTACGGGTAGGAACTGTAATAGGTGAACAAAGAATGGCACAAGATTTGTTGAATAAGGCTGGGTACCGTGAGGTAGGTACTTGTCAATTCTACCACATTTCCGTCCATACATATAGTGGTTTCAAAATCAACGTATAAAGCACGGAAAATCACCATTCCTTAAATAGAACTTGAACTGCGAAAGTTATGAAACAGAACGGCACATTTTCCTACGTAAAATTTCCTGGAGATGTAAAGTGCACAGATTATATCATTCAAAATAAAAGGAAATCATGCATACAATCTTTATGATCCCTGTAACAATATACGTCACCAAATTCAGTTGTTGAATAAATACATAAAACAGCCAACCTGAGTCTGCTTGGCCTGAATGAGAAGCTCCTTCTCAACCAAGAAGGCCTGCTCCAGTATTTTCGTAACCTCAAGGATCTGGCCCCCGATCTTCTCGGCAGCTGCCATGAGTCTCCGGAGGGAATTATCCAATAATTCATCAAAGGCCTTTATGGCCGGGTCCAGAGAGACGCCATCCGCGAGATCTCTATCGGACGGCTGCGCATCGGCAGCGAGAAGCTCCAGCCGCCGCACAGCGGCCTCCAGCCGCTCCACCAGCCCTATATCCATCCCAAGTTCTTCTCAGCACTTCTCACACTACACAATCACATCCACAAAAATTTTCATAAATCATGATAAAATCTGGCGCGCAACAATTCCTCAAAATAGCAATCAAAATCGACAGATTGAGAGAACCTGTTAATTATTAAATTGCTTCTGCCTAACGTTTCCGCTGCTAACAGACCTAGATTTGGATCCAAATGCAGTCAAGAGCAGAATGAATAGACAAATTCGGCCGAATTAAACTTCCTTGAGATATAAAGAAACCGAGGAAGTGAGAATCAGAGATGCTTGCCTTTAGAACGAAGATGAGCTAAGTTTGTGCGCGAAAGGAAAGTAAGCTTAGAGACAGAAGGACGAGACGTAAAATGATCGACGAGGCATACTATTTATAGCCGCAAGCAGCAGCTAGGATCGGCTGCCACGCGACGCGACGGTCACGCCGAGTTCCGAACACCAAAGGTGATGGCCGATGGGTATTGTGGGAAGATTTATTTTGCCCTCTTAATTCTTAAAAAAGTGCAAAAAGCAACCTGAATTAATTTTGTTTAAATTTTTCGAAATAAAAAAAATTCATTTTGAAAAGAAAATTAAATCCAATTAAGAATATGGTTTTAATGGATTATTTTAATAACTATTAATTTTATAATATATATGTTATTATATTGAATATATTTATAAATTATTATGATAATTTGCATGAACAACAATATCATTGTCGATCTCAAGCCCGGATGTGAAAAGTAGAGGGTTGTGCTAGATAGTCAATCGGCAGAGTAAAACTTGTCGAAAAAATTGTGACATGAATCTGTCAATCAGGAAGGACGGTTAGGCAGCTAAATGAGGAGTTTTCTATAATTAGGAGCTTCTTTATTTAAATTATTTTCAATATTTTTATTATGATTTATTTCACTTTTAGCTAAAATATTTAGATTAAGAATATGTATTATTAAATTATCTAAAATAGATTATACATAATATTTTGTATTTAAAATAGAGTGTAAGATTATTATTTAATGGAATGAAAGCAAAGGGAAAAGGCATCGAGCCTATTCAGTATTCAACTTATTTTTCTCAAAATTTTGACATTTTATCAGAGCCAAATTTTTGCTCTAACCATCGATAGTCGCTCAAGGACCGTCGAGGCTCTCTTCCCGNATATATGAGATTTTTATGTATTGAATGGCAAAATGAATTGTGAGGTTAGCGTCTCTATTTTTACATATTTTTAGACCATTTTATGCTTCTTGGTCATGCGGGATCTAATGTTTTACTAGGATTTGGTTGTTTATTATGTCATGAATCATGATTTAACCATCTCCCCATGCTCCATCATGTCTTCCCATTCTCAAGTCTTCTTCGCTCAGTATTCTTCATCATTTACTACATCTCCTTATTTTCTCCACTACCCCCTTGACTTCTCCATCATTCCTCCTGCTTTTCCATGGATTCTTTGAATTCTCGCAACACCATCAAGTGCTTCGCCACCTCTTACCCTCCCATTCATTTAGCTTGTAATACTTGGTTTTCCCCTTCTTATGTTAATAAATGNTTTGTCTCGTCTACTTATCGAACAAATCAAACACAAACTCATTGACGAACCGAACACGAACTGTTCGCGAACAACGAGCTTTTTTGACAGCTCTACTTCCCGTCTACCTTCTTGCAGGAAGGGATGAACTATTTCTTTGCCTTGATTCGCCCATCTAAGGATTTTTGTCCACTGCGACAACTTCGTCTGCCTTCGATTCACCTTCTTCTACCTCCCCCGTCTGGTTTTGTCTCTCGCGTTTGATTTCAGCTACGATCTGCGATCTTGTCCATCTGTTATCTCGTCTGCAATTCAAGTCTCATCCGCAATCTTCGATCTCGTTCACTTTGTTTGCTTCGCCCGCTTCGGATCTCCTTCACTAGCCATTGATGCTTCTGTAACATCTTCAACTGCTTCTTCTGCTTCTGCTTTTGCTTCGTCCGCCTTAAACTTTGGCTTCTTCGTCGCACCCAAGGATTGAAGGCTTCGACACTCCTTCCTAGACACACGACTTTGACATCTCGGCTTTAGCACTTTTGGAGTGAATATCAGAGAACAAATCGTCCTCATCGTTGCAGGAAGAATCAATAGAATTTGGATCGTATAACAGGACGCGAATCCTACTTGTGGGTTATGATCAGTAGCATTTGGATCTGGACACAGATCCTACTTGTAGGCTATGATCGATAGCAACTAGATAGTGTAACTGGATCCTATCTGTGGGCTATGATCGGTAGCATTTGAATAAAGACGCAGATCCTACTTTTAGGCTATGATCGATAGCTGGGTCGTGTAACTGGATCTTATTTGTGGGCTATGATTGGTAGCATTTGGATTAGGACACGGATCCTACTTTTAGTCTATGATTGATAACATCTGGATCGTGTAACTAGATCCTATTGTGGGATATGATCGGTAGCATTTGGATCATATAACTGGAAGCGGATCCTTCTTGTGGCTATGATTCGAATTTATGGACGAAAATGATAAAGGATTTCTTGTTTTTCTTTGCTCAAATCATGTTATGGTTCAGGAGTTATCTCAGGGGCTTTGACATTCTTCGCTTTGGCACCTTCGGCTTCGGCACTCACGACTTGAGGATTTTAGGTCCCGACAGTGTTATCAGTTTCTTGTTGGCAAATTATTGTTTTATGATCAGTCAGCATCAATTTGAGGGGGATGTCAATTAGGAAGGATGAAAATTATGCAGCTAAATTAGAAGTTTTCTACAATTAGGAGCTTCCTTGTTTAAACTATTTTCAATATCTTTATTATGATTTATTTCCCTTTTAGCTGAATATTTAGATTAGGAATATGTATTATTAAATTACCTAAAATAGATTATACAGAATATTTTATACCTAAAATAGATTGTAAGATTATTATTTAATGGAATGAAAGCAAAAAGAAAAGGCATCGAGCATATTCATTATTCAACCTATTTTTCTCAAAAAAGTGTTAAGAATTATAATAGAAAATAATTTTTTCCTATAAAAGTTATGAGAAATAAATTATTTCCTTAATATAAGAAAATATTTTCTTTCCTATTTTATATTTATTTCCTTGGATTAGGAATTATTTGTTTTCCTATTTTATTTTATTTTCTATATCTCTTAATAATTAATATGAATTAATTATTGAAGATAAGAGGTAATATATCTTTCCTTTCATATCATTTCTTTTTTATTTGTTTTTCTTATTATAAGATTCTTGTAAGTGTTATTTATACTCCCGTTCATATTAATGAAATAATTATGTATTCAACATTATTCTGAATTTCAACATAGTATCAGAGCAATGTTTCATATTCTAACTACCGACCCTACTTTGAGAATTGTCGGACTCCCTTCCTGTCGTTCTCTATGCAGGAAGGGAGAGACACTCATCTTGGTATTTGAAACGACGGTTTTTTCTTCTTCTCCAAATCCCTAATTCTCCGTCGCCTCGTTAGGTTACAGAAGCCATGGAAAAGAATCACAAAGATGTGCTCCCGTTAATTCGATCTCGATGTTGCCTCGGAGTCCGAATTAGAGGCACTATCCCTATCGTCATCTTCGAGTCCGCGCAACAGCATCAACCTCAGTAGCATGGTCGTCAAGCCTCTAGCCAGCAATGGTGGAGGGAGTGATCTGAACATCGAATATGACACCGATGATCGCCATCGCGGTTCCCTGCCCCATCAATGTCGACTTAATTCTCCGCAAGATGTTCATCCCTGTGATTCTCCATCGTCCAGACAACCCCGTGGGGGCTACTCGCCATTGCATCGCTGGAGGTATCCTGACGGACTCCGCCACCGTGCACCCCAACCTGGTCTACAACATTGTGGTTCTGCGATTGGCCTTCGACGACGCGGATCCCCTCTGGCGTTCCATACACAGTCTCAAAGGTTTTAAAATGATCCAGGGCACATACAACGTCCAGCTTCTATTTCACCGCCGCGCAGGCCAAGGGTGGATGATGGTTATTTTGAACCAGAATTTAGGCACCCTCGGGGACCACATTGAGGTCGTGGAATGGGAGGGAGAGGAGGAGGTGACAGGTTGCGACTTCTAACCCCTACCTTTAGGTGGGGCAGATAACCATACACGAGATGGATCTATTCAACCACACATATAATGTCCTCATATGGAGGAGAGTTCATCCACAAAAATGATCAAAATTTGTCACCAAAGGAAGGTGACTGGATATGCCAGAATTCATCGTGCAGAAATCTAAATTTTGCACGACGAACTCACTGTAACAATTGCCACAAGTATCGATATGATGAACCATATAAATCGAGTCGCAGCCCTCACAAGGGCTATGTTAGCCTCCCTTCGCACCGTAGCTTTTCACCCAAGTTATCAATTTCACCCATTAATTGTGTTCCATGAAGAGATTTCAATGGATACATATATGGTCATAAGAATGGTAGCTTCATATTTGAAGAGTATCGGCTCTCGCCTCTGTTCTCAGTGTCTCCTACTCCCATCTTCGCCTACCAATGTGGCTAATGCCTTGCATGCTAGATTGTGATTAGACATTCCTCCAGTCAGCATATCGCAGCCGATGATGGGGAGGAACCATCTGCATCTCTCTCCTAACTTTTTGGATCCGACTAGAAGCTTGTTGCCACCGCCATCGCCTAGAAATGCACGGGCTGATGTTTTGGAGGATTCTCCTTCTCCGAGGTCTTTTAAAAAGTCAGGGGATCTTAGTTCACTTCTGTACACGGCTTCCAAGAAATCATGATAGCAAAGATGCTTTGGAGTTTGGCAGACATCACCATAAACCATCTGAAAAAAAAATTCATGCATTGTATCATCCTATGCCGGCACCAGCAATGGGGCTCCAGTCAGGGTGACACCAGCGATGTCGCCACCCGCCTCATCATCAGCTCTGCAGAGATATCGCTGTCGTGGATCGAACAATGCCGACAAAATCCATCGTCAGCCCTTTCTCCTGCAGTATTTTTTTTCTTCCTTATCAAAGCGTCAAGGGAAGCTGTGTTTCCAACCAACCATTTCTCCTGCAGTATTTTTTTCTTCCCTGCCCAAGCATCAGGGGGAGTTGCGTTTCCAGCCAATCATTTCTCACTCAGTATTTTTTTTCTTCCCTAACCTAAGCATTAGGGAGAGCTCTGCATCTAGCTGCCCTTTCTTCTGCTGCTTCTATGTCAGCATAATTTACTGGTGTGATTATATGTTTTTTTTTCTGCAGCCAACGGCAATCGCGGTCAACTAAAAGTCAGTTTTCCTGTAGGTTATCTATTTCCCTATAAAACTCAAAATTCAGCCAAGTCTAAATACAACAAATTCAGTCAAGCCTGAATCTCACTTCTACGTCGAAACATATGGCAGACAAAACTAAAATTCAGCCAAGCCTGAATTTCTCTTCTATGCCGAAACTTATAGCAGACAAAACTCAAAATTCAACCAAGCCTGAATCTAGCAAATTTGATAATCCAAATAACCAATTTTTCTTCACTACTCAGCAAGTTTAGAATTATTAACATACATTCTAAACTTGAGGGGGAGTTTTAGGAATTATAATAGGAAATAATTTTTTCCTATAAAAAGTTATGAGAAATAAATTATTTCATTAATATAAGGAGATATTTCCTTTTCTATTTTATATTTATTTCTTTGGATTAAGAATTATTTTTCTCCTATTTTATTTTATTTCTTATATATCTTAATAATTAATATAAATTAATTATTGGAGATATCAGGTGATATATTTTTCCTTTCATATTATTTCCTTTTTATTATTTTTCCTATTATATGATTCTTGTAAGGCTTATTTATGCCCCCGTTCATATTAATAAAATAATTATTGATTCTGCATTATTCTAAATTTCAACAGAATCATTTTGATCATTGTGTAAGTGATAGTGCGTCTCTTGAAAGTGACGCGTTATATGATTTGAATACAGTGAAAAATGTGCAAGGGTCGCTACACCGAAGCTTGGGTGTAGTGTCAAATAAGCAAGGGTTCTCATATTCCGGACGAATGCAGGTAAAGAAGTTAGTCCATGAAACTAATATTATGATAGAATGATTGAATATAGGTACTCTCACTAGTAAATTAATAGAATTAGTTGATATTATGATTCATAGAAAGATAAATATGTGTTCAAGAAACTAAATGGGTTGGAGAAAAGGCTAAGGAGATTGATAACTTAAGTTTTAAACTTTTGTATTCATGTAAGAGTCGCACTAGAATTGGTGTATGTCTAATTATAAATAAGAGTTTGAAAGATAATATTGTAAAAATTAATAAAGTTGGGGATAAAATTATAGCCCTTAAGATTATTATTGAAAATAAAATTTTTAATATTATAAGTGTTTATGTTCTTCAAGTAGGTTTAGATATAGGTTCTAAAGAAAAATTTTGGAATGACTTAGAATACTTAATACAAATGATACCACTTGAAGAAAAATTTTTTATTGGAGGACATTTAAATGGACATTGTTGGCATCAATTTTTGATGTCACGAGTGTAGGGTGTCCACCTGCATGACTCGGGATAGTTTACGGCCTGTCCGTGACGTCTGATAGTTCAGACACCCGCCCGAGACCTTTTTTGGCACGTGTTGAGGGGCACGTAGCCAGATTCATTATGCTAAGCTTTGGCTTTCACTTATGCGAAGGCCGGTCGGCATTTGGCACATCGAACGAGTCTGATCGGGGCGAAAAATATTATGTGGCACGTCACACACGATTTTGGCTCGAATTGGCCCGACATCAGCGAGATTGTCCCGGTGACCCCGGACAACGAAACGGTCCATGCGAGTGCGTCTGGAACGTCAATTTCAGCATAGAGGGACGTTCATTTCGCTGCGAGGACGTGTATGAACGTAAATATGCGAATGATAATAATAATTATTATTATTATAATATAGCAAAAAAAACAAAAAAAATTTAAAAAAATCAAAAAAAATATATCCTATCTTTAATATCACGAACCTGCTGCCTACTCATTCTCTCTCCCTTATGGATGATAATGTTATTATCATTATTATTATAAAAATATAATATAAAAAATGGCAATAATAAAAGGAGTCAAACCTCAAGGCACGCATATCACAGGTAAATAAAAAAAAGCATGCAGCCCTCTGTCTCCTAGTCTTCTCACCTCATGTTAATATATATATATATATATATATATATTATGGCATCTTATCCTCATTTATGCTGCTATGGGGCCACTTGCGCCTGTTTTCTTATTGTCCTCTTATTTAAAATGCATTTTTTTTTCTGGTCCCAAGAGCTTCCTGGAGCACCCCCGGCTATCGCGAAGGAACCTGAGCTCTCTCCTCTTCGCCGGCAAGATCCGGCGCAGCCGCCGTCGCCGTTCCTCTCCTGTCAGCCAAAGCCTCTCTTCGACGCTGTCGTCCTCCACCTTTGGCCAAAAGCCCTCTCCTAGGCCCTACCCGACACCTGCACCACTTCCCCTTTTCGGCACAACTTCACCGCATCGCTGCCGGAGAAAGCACCTGGCCGACGTCCCGCCGGCACCGCCAGACTTGCAAGCAGCCAAGGACCTTCTCTCCGGCTTCTCTTCTTCCCCAGCCACCGCTTTCTCAAAAATAAAAATAATAAAAAAATATTGGCTGCACCTCCTCCTTCTGTCCTCGCCGGCAACGTCCCGCCAGCTTGTCTCGACGTCGATGATCAGATCCTACCGGCCTTAGTCCCTCTTATGCGAACACTTAACGGGATCATTGGCGCCTCCCGACCGTACCTTGTGCGTCACCCCTTGCCTTTTTGGTCCGTGCCCTCTCTGCACCTTGCTACCATCAGCGCCTCTATCGCCGACGACTTTGCTGCCTCTCCCTTGTCGTAACAGCGACCACTTGCGAAGCAACGACGAGGATGTGATGCATGAAAATCGTCCAACCCCTCCTCTTGAAGCTATATTTTCGATGCATTTTCATATGTTATGATCATTTATTCTAGGTATTTTGCATACCCTCCCTACCTCACAACCTCCTATATCTTTTTTTTTGTTCTGTGCACGTTCTACGAGACACACTGGAGTATGGATTGGATGTCAGCGAGCTTGGAGCAAGCAAATAAAAAGCGTCTGCAACCGTCACCGTGGTGAGATTTCCTACCTCCTAGCCAGCCTTAGGAATAGTGGAGTGTAGGCGTGTGGGTTCGATCACCCACACAGGGTGCGTGCACCGGCGTGGGTCAGCGCGACGACATGCCTGCGTGATGGATCGTTGGGTTTCCTAGAGACAGCCTTTAGGTTAGGACTTCCTGTGCGTGGCCAAATACCCCTCCGTAGAGACGAGTGTCTCCCTTTGTTGTGAGTCTTAGCACAAGTCCCGATGGGTTGGAGTCCCTTACTCCCCTTGCTTTGGATTCCCTAACTTTACTTGGAGAAGTTGGGAGGTCGGACTTGGCAAATCGAGAGAAGGTTTGTAGCTGGCTCGCTTTGCAAAGTCTGGAGGAGTTCGCAAAAATAGGAAAAGCTTTGTAGCTATCCTATTTTGCGACGTCGTGGAGAGTTTCCCCCTCGGAGATCCGGGGAGAAATTCCCCACATTTCCTCACCAAAGCAAGAGGCGGCGATGTCGCACATCCAATGGTCTAAACTTTAGGTCTCCTAGGTGAGGTCGTTAGTACGAGCATGACTCGTTATCATATATGGTCATTCGCACCTCATTGTTTGCATGTGCATGTTCTGCATGTTACATATTGCATGTCACATATCACATCGACACTTGCACTAACACTTTGCACGTTGCACTTGCACTTGCACCTTATGTCACACATTTGCACTTACACCGGCACCACTTGAGCCTCGATCGGTGGCCTCGGACCGGTCAATATCATTTGTGCCTCGGTCGGTCATCCCGAATTGGTCGACTAATCACTTTGGTTCGACCGACCACCACGGCCCGGTCGACCGATCACATGCATTTTTGTTTGCTTTTGCATTATATGACATGCTTTCCTGCTTGCATGCTGCACCATATGTGTTTGCATTTGAATTTGCATCTGCATTTAGGTGATTCTCCCCAGTGAGAATCACTACTATCTCCGAGTCATTGCCGCCTCGGTACACCTTTCTTCGGGCAACTGCCTCTACGATACGTCCATCACTTTTGGTCACTACCTCCTCGGTACACTTTCAGGCCACTGCCGCTACGGCACACACATTTGTTCGGGCCGCTGCCTCATCGGCATGCCCACCTTTTCCTGAGTCACTGCCTCACGGTACACTCATCATTTATGTCACATGACTGTTTGCATTTGCATTTGCATGTTTGTATAGGTAGCGAGCCAGACTCGTTAGGAGAGTGACCCCATGTCGGTCGCGATGCCTTATCGAGCATTGCTTGCTGGGTTGATCTCGGTGATCAATACAAGTTAAGTCATCGAGATTGACACGAGTATGATTGTGCTAAGGATTTAATAGATCTAACTCGTGTCACCATTCTTCGTGACACCCTTTAGATCCTTCGGATCTTTAGGATGGGGCCGGTATGACGACCCCGTCAAACTCATACTATACCCAGACCTACCCCACACTTAGATACTAGGTTGACGCACTTTTTGTTAAATGGTGTACTAGGTTAGGATTTAGGGTGCTTAGGTAGTCTTTTTTATGTCTGGCTATTGTTCTCTGCTGGATTGGTTGCCCTAGCCAAACATCTTTCTTCTGCACTGTACTTGTGATGTGTCTGCATGTTGCATATGTGTGGTTGTATGTTATGGTGTTTTTCTGCAATGAGCAATGCCTATTTATTGGCACACACACATGCACCGCTATGGGGGGAGCAAGTGATGATTTCTGACCCTTTTGCTTATAGGTGTTATTAGCTCCCCACCTTTAAGGCATGACTCATGATACGTTATTTGCACGTGAGTTTTCCCGGTGACACTTGTTTTCATGCAAGATTGAGTCCTTTTCTTTTCTCTATGTACTTTTAGATTTTATGAGAGTTCTGTAGCAAACATAAGATATGAGCACGGGTTCCGAGACGTTTGACGTGGGAACCACGTGGAGAGGACCAGGAGCAGATGCTCGTGCCCCGTATCTTAATTCTGCATTTTACGTTGATGTATAGAATTAGAACCGGGCGTGTATATGCGGAGTCCGGCCGCCCTTTTCTTTTCTGGGATATGTTGCCGACCCAGCGACACCGACCTGTTTATTATTTTAATTTGGCTTATTTTGCTCTTTGCATCATATTGCATGCCTGCACTTGCATGTGTTTTTCTTATTTCTTTCTGTGGTTTATCTAGATTTCACGATATAATCTAGGCTCATTAAGGACCCTAAAATTGTAATTTTCTACAAAATCCTAAAAAATTTATTCAAGATAATTAAAATTTAGGATTAAAATATTCAGGATTTAAAAATTACAACATTTACTTTCCTGCATTTGTTAATAGGGCCTCCACAATACTTAAGGATCGCTTTAAATAACTGCATCAATATTTACATGTCCCGAGGAGGAGTCCTCGTGCTTCTCCAACCTGACTGGCCCATCATACCTCTTTGTAGGTGATTGTCTAGTGCGCCTTAGGTGTTAGAAGGCTCCCTGACCCAGACAGGGTGTAAGTCCTTTTGTTTGGTGCGTTTCTAGCTTTGTAGTTGAACCTCCATTTTCATATCCTTCCTGAGGCATTCTTGCCACTTTGGCAGGTACAAGTCCCACCTCTTGGAGCTCCAGCTTTTAGTCATAGGATAGAGTTTCATTCCTTTGACCTTAGAGCTACCGAGTTTCCCATGGACGATGCAATTCACAGATTGCTGACCGGTGATCTCAAGACGTGTTGGGACGACTACCTTCATGACTAGGTAGACTTAGGGTCCTAGTAGCTGTGGATGATGGGTCCGTGGTATCCCGACCCGGTTACCTCTACCTTTTTTGGATCACTCTACCTTCCTTTTGTTGAGCCCCTTTGAGCCATGTCTCTCCTTGACTTCGTTGATATCATTTTGACGGCTCGATGCTGATGAGCTGCCGCCCATTTGGGATACGACGATTTGTCCTCTGCCCTTATGGCCCAGACGTGCTTTGACGTGTTGGGATATCCCCGCCAAGATGATTTAGCTTATTCGCGGGCCCCGTGTGCTGATGAGCTGCTACCCATTCGGGATGTGAGAGACTCACTTATTGCTCGATGGTTTAGCGTGAGCTTTGAAGCATCGGGACTGTTCCCACATGGAATGACCTTCCTTTGAGTACCTATTGCCCCAGGTTCACGATAATCCAAGCCAAACTCCTTTTATCGAGAGTATTCTTGGGTACCTCCAAGATGTAATTAACCAAGTGGGATACGTCCCCTTGGGAGTGCTCTTGACCCCAGAACAGGCACCTACACCTGACTCTCTGGTTTTGGGTAGTTTACGTTGGTATTCTTTCGCAGATATCAATTCAAGGTACTTTCGCCCAATCTTGTTTGGGCAGACACTCTTAACCTATCCTTGCGAGGTTTACCGCACGGAGGCTCTCCACATTTTGTGTTTTCTCTTATTTGTCGTTTTGTCGTATGTTTATTTTTATTCGATTCCTCTCCTCTTCGAATCACTAATTTGATTCGGGAGGGAGATTTATTCAAATAGGGGAAGTATACAACGATCGACAAGCTAGCGACTCTTTTTAAAATAAAAGAGAGAAAAACTAACGAAAACAGATTGGCGACTCCGCTGGGGATGAGTCTCTCTCTCCATACTTGAAGTTTCGCTTCTTGGGTTATAGCCTCTCTCCATACTAGGGGTTTTGCTCATATTATCGTGACATGCTTCTCTTCCTTCGAGTCACAGTTGAGCCCTTTTGTGAGACCTCGATTTTCAGTCCATGTGTCAGTTGCTAGGGGTAGCAACTGGATGCATTAAGTCCCTTCTCTCACCCTCGACAGTTCGGTTGCTGCATTATTGCATGCATCATTGTCGTTATACTTTATGATTGGTTTCATGAACTTTCTCTGTTTCTGATCATTGTCCCTTTTTGCCCCGCTATGCGGAAGAGCAGGAAGATGGATACGATCGCTACCGCCGGTGGAACCCTTTCACTTCTCCCGGAGCATTTTCTGTGCTTCTGAAGGTGTCATACCTTTCAGTTCATTCAAGCACTTTTGTGGGATTACCTTAGGTGATCCTACGCCCTCTGAGGTGTTCGCTCTGTGCCCTCCCCCTTAAATGAGGAGATGTGCATATTGAGTTGTTCCTACGCCTTCTAAGGCATTTGTTATGTGCCCTCTCCTTAAAAGGGGAGATGTGCATATTGAGTTGTTCCTATGTTCTCTATGGTGTTTTGCTCTGTGCCCCCCTTAAACGAGGAGTCGTGTATATTGAGCTATTTTTGTTGCAGTGGCTCGCATCGTGCTCGCTTCTTTTGCAAAAAGGAGGTTGATGCTCGATAGCGACGCGTCATAGCACCTAACGGTCTTCTTCAGACCTGTTCCTCTATTTTCTCATGGATCTCCCTGCCATAGGCAGGTGAGTCTTCTGCTAGCAATAGGTCTACCACTACTGTTACCGGTGTGACTTTTGTCCCGGCTCTCTTTCTATTCCAGTTCCCCTGAGGATTTACCTGTACCCCGATTAGGCAGGAAGGCCAGCAGGACCAGAAATAGATTGTTGTGAATTCAGCAGCTTGTCCTGCATCAGATCTATATACATGTTCCGATTCCAGTTTAGGGGGCATCTTTGCCCTCTGAATTGAGTTGTTTTGCTACTTTCCCGGTTGTGCAGACCACATCCCCGTCGGATGCTTACTAAGTGTCCTCCTTTAATAGGAGGAGTTGTGCATGTGACACTTTTTCGTTGTAGTAGCTCGTATCGGTGCTACCTTTCCCCTTAAGGAAGAGGATAGTACCAGATGGTGATGTGCTGCAACACTCTTTTGAGTTTTCCTAGCCTCCTTTGTAGTCCTTCCGTGTTTTGAGGATTTCTATCCTCGCGGATGTTGCATTATTTAAGAGTGCTAGAGTTAATTTTTACAGTACTATCCTTTGGCGGTGTGGTATGTCCCTGTCATGACTCTCTTTGGTTTCGGACCAGGATTATGCTATTATCCTGTCGGCTGAGAATCACCCTCTTTGTTATTTGGCGATGTGGATCGGGTCCCCGCTACGACTTATTTTGGTTCCGGCCCGGGATGATGCTAAATCCTATCGGCTGAGAATCAACTTTGTGTCTTTTAACGGTGTATGTCGTGTCCCCGCCATGACACGTTTTTGTTATAGCATGGGAAAACGCTGAGATCCCATCAGCTGAGAACCATTTCTCTCCTTTGTCTGCTGTGTGGGTTATACTCTAGCTAGGATTGATAGGAGATTCTTTCCTTCTCAGGATGTAGGTCATGCTCAACTTGCAGTTTGTGTTGTTGCTGCGACGAGTTCTCTGACTAAGAAGATCATAGGAGCAGCTTCCTCTTTAAGAGGAAATGTTTTCGCCGGTTTGACGACCTTCCCAGCCCCCGTCGTTCTGGGTTTCTCTGAGATCTCGCCTGTCCCTACATTGGGCAAGGGCGTCTAGAGGAATAAGAATAGATTGTTGCAATTACGGTAGCTGACTCAACCACAGGTCTTTATACCTGTTGAGATTCCAATTATCCTTTTACAAGGACTGGGTCCTCTTCCTTGAAAGAAGTTCTTTATTCAGATCCTTCAGATGTCCGAATAAACTTATTTATTCTTCTTATCCTATAGGCTCTCGTAGTAGGAGACCGGGGTCCACCTGTAGGTCCATTACGAGGCCGAAATATTTGCTTTCTGTTGTACATGCTACGAGACCCTCCGAGGTGTTGCATGGGACACTAGGTGAGGTACTTAGTGCTACTGTACCAGATGTTGTGCCACATGTATCGTTGATGATCCTGTCAGAGTCGTTTTTTCCCACATTTGATGTGCTCACTCTTTCCATGAGCTAAGAAAAGTTTTGTGGTTTCCCTTTCATCGATAAAGATGAATTTGTCCTGCATTGATAAAGGGATATCTGGGGCGCACCCCTATTGATTCTCACCTTTTCTGAGGACAGAAGTTTATCGCCTTACTTCGGCAAATACCTTGTGGGTTAGGCAAATTCTTGCCACCACGTCTTTTGATATCCCGACGCTGCATGTAGAATGACTTTCTACGTTTGATGGCGAGGTATTTACTTGCCTTTACTTTGAAGAGTGTTTTATCCTACCTCTTTTCACCTCTTAAGCAAGGCTATTATGGATGTTTTATACTCCAATTTGGGGACACCCCAAAACCTCTTTGTTGATTACGTGTTATATCGATTAGACCACCTTGCTAGTCTTCATCGATCCATGTTTAGCTGGGATACACACCTCCCAAGCTATTTGAGAGTGCTTCATTCGATTTGAGCTGTGTTTGCCTTTTGGCTATGCTCTTGATGAGAGCATTTCATTGTTAAGACCTTCCTACATGTCTAGCATTTGTTTTAGTCAGTTACTCTGAACCTGGCTAGGATGTGGTGCCTCACCTATCTAGAACCTTATTGACTTTTCTATCTATTTTTGGTGAAAGAGCATCTTTTCGAGATTGATCCACCTCTCCCATATCCAACTCCATGGACATGTTTTGTTTGACTTGATTGATTTTTATCACCTTGTCAATAGACATGTTGAATTGATTAGACACTTTACCTCTATAAATCAATCCATGACTCGTTGTGATACTTCGATATCCAACACTACCGGTTAGACTTATCTACTTATCTAACCGAGATATATCTGTATTTATTTATGCTCCGACTCCAATTTTTGGACGTCGTTGAGATAGTTCCAAAAAGAATCTTACCCCTTAGTTGATCTTGTCTTGGGTTCGCCTTTGATGATTCTTGAGGTTATATCCAGGATAAATCCTAAGGCTAAGCCTGAACCAGACCATGTATGCACCTTCTTAGGATTTGGAAAGACTCATGGTTTGGGGGGATTTGAACTAAGTCATGGTGACTGAATCCCTTCCTTTAATGAACTTTCATCTAAGTCCTGAGAACACCTCGGGATGGCTTGATGGGGGTCATTGAGATGTGAGTAGTTTCAGAGATTATTTAGATCTCTTACTTTTCCATTCAGCTAGACCAATGGAAGCTTAACAAGTAATGAGTCATAAAATCCTAAGAATCTTTATTCGGGAGATTTTTTAGTCAGAAGAAAATGCTTTATAACAAAAAGAAGCTCACCAAAAATAATCATTCTCAGTAAAACAAAAAAAAATGTGAAAGGCTTCAAAAAAAAAAGAAAAAAATCACTCAACACTTCTGAGAAGAAGCTTGAGGTGAGTGGAAAAATCAGAAACTTTAATATAAAGAACTTTTTTATCTCAAAATTCTCCTGATAAGATCCTTAGGATATTATGTTCAGAGAATTGTTTAAGTGACATTGGGATGACTGATGAATCAGTAATGGATTTAAAGACATCTCTAAAATAAAAACCTTTCCTTGACACCCGGATACGAATGACGAGGCCTACTTAGGCTAAGGGTGAAAAGAATTATATGACAGGGGCTAGGAAAAAGTACTTAAGGAAAATCCCACCTGAACCTGAATTTTGCAAAATCTCGTATTTTTCATGGTATATCTGGTCATTCTAGGATGCCTACATGAGAGCTCTTCGTACTAGATCAATTTGGTATGTCATGTCAAATTATTCTCGGTAGTGGCTTAGCCCGGGATAAAAAAAAAAGAGAGATTCTGACAAGCTCTATAAGAAAATCTGAATGCCACTAATAAAAAAAACGTATGAATGGCATGAGAGGCTCCTAGAAGCTCCGTGGGCTCTTCACCCACTACCTTTTCACGCTTCATGCGTTGACCTTCTGGGTCTAGCGGCCCTTCCTTTGGAAGAAAGGCTTGCCTTCTCATGGGTTCTTCACCCACTTCTGTTACGCTTTATGCGTCGACCCTCTGGGTTTAGCAATCCTTCCCCGGAAGTTGAGTTGCCTCTTTGTATGTGGACTCTTCACCCACGTGTTTTCACGCTTTATGCGTCGACCCTGTGGGTCCAGCGGTCCTTCCTTTGGAAGAAAGACTTGTTGTCTTGTGGGCTCTTCACCCACTACCTTTACGCTCTACGTGTTGACCCTTACGGTCCGGTAGCCCTTCATCTGAAAGTTAAGCTACCTTTCATTGCTAATTGTTGCAAATGGATCTTATCCAACGCCCCTATCAATGTACGATACTTGAAGAGATATTTGGCTTATCCTCTTTTTCATGTACTCATTGTACTTTACGAGGAAAATGTATTTTGGAGCATATGCACTTTGTAATCTAGTCCTCGGAGCAATAAAGAATGTGCATTTTTGTAATCTCTTCATTATGTGAACTTCTTATGATGATCACCTTGCATATGTCAAAAGATCAATCATAGTTTGCTACGGTTTTATGTAGGAGAAATCTTGTTTTTCTCTTAATTTGATTGTTGGCTCGCATTTCGGGCAAAGTGGAAGTCCTACGGGCAACTTATAGCTGGTGCAACCACCAATCTCTATAAAAGAAGCCTTGCCTTTCTCTTACTTTATCTTTTGTCGATTCACTCTATGCAGGGTCTGAAGACTACCACTCCCTCTCGTTGCGAGTATGGTTTATATACACGTCCCGTTCATCCTTATGAATGTAAAGTACATGTTTCTTTGAACAAATGCAGTTGAGATTCTTCTATGAAAGTGGTTTAGCTTATAAGCTGGACATTTTTGTGGGTAGACCGTCGTCATAGTCTAACCCCCATCTCTACATCCCCACAGTGTGAGCAATTCATATAGCTTTTTTGAGAAGAGGCATGTCATATTGGCTACAACACTCAGCTTACCTAGTTGATCTGTGCCTAAGCGGAGCACTTTCATTCCAGCATTAAAACCTCGATTGGGTTACTTCGTCAGGTGTGTTGAAAAATCCCCTTCGATAGGTTGAGCTACTTCAGTTTCCCTCTTGTAAGAGCTACTCTGCAAGCTTTTGAGGAATCCCCATTGGAGGGCGCTTTTCAGAGATGAGCCATTGTGTTCTTCTAATCACTGGGTCCGATTACTTCGTGCTACCCTTCTGACAGGAATTACCCTGTCACTTTTCGAGGAGTCCCCGGTGAGTTTCTCTTAATATACTCCTGGCCAGGATATCCCATGTGGGATGGACCACTCAGTCAACCTAATTTAAGTAATTTACTGCTTTGCCAGCAGGCAAGTTGTATCAGTAAGAGCGCTCTCTCATAGCTGATCCATGCCTAATCGAGATCCTCAATGCCTGATCGGATTGTCATGTTTTCCTCGACAAAGACTACTTTTCTTGTTTGGAGGAGATCACCAGTGAGGTCTACGCTTAGTCATGGCTCACATGAGGTTGGACATTTATGCATGCGACCCTCCTCGATACCTCTACAGTATTTTGACCGATTTGACTGATTTTACTCTCCATCTCAAAGTGCATGTCACACTAACTTGAGCACTATGTAGCCTCAATCAGTCTGTGCATAAGGCGGGTATCTTTATTCCCGTAGAAAGAAATCCCTAGTAAGGGTCATATGGAATTCCTAGAGAGGGATCACCTAAAATCCCCACTGAGAGTCACTTTGTTGAGATCATGCATAAGTGTTGCAAGGTTGGATCACTCTAGCATCCAACACCTTTTTGATGCCTCTTATGATTGGTTTGATTTTGTTCACCACGTCAGAATGAGATGTTTAAGTCCCCACCAAGAATTGGCAGAATCTTTAAGGTATCCCCAACGTAAGTCTTCCGTGGGTACATTTTGAGATCGCCTCTTCAGCGCTCACTTCAACTTGGTTTATTCTACTCACCATGTATATTCACATGTCATACTGATCAGAGCTCCATGCTAGCTCGATTAGTCCATGTTTAAGTAGGGTATTCTCACACCCGCAAAACTCCTCAGCGAGAGTTATATCACTAGTGCTCACGAGGCGTCCTAATGGTTAGACCTTTCTAGGTCATATGACCCCATTATTTTTTTTCTCATTTATCTTGGTTGGTTTTGTCCACCACGTCGAGTGCCATGTCGTATCGGTGTAATGACTGATCCATGGATCCCCAGTGAAAGTTGCTTCGCTAGTGCTTGTAGAGGCACTCTTATGGTTAAACCATCCTGGTCATGTAACCATGTCTTTGTCTCGATCGCTCTAGTTGGTTCTGACCACCATATCGAGCAACATGTTGTATCGGCTTTACTACCGATCCATGTTTTGTCGTAACACTTAGATGTTCGCTACACTCCGAGCATGTTACCTTGGGCTATTCAACCATGTACTTGCTCACTTAATGCATGGTCAAGATACATATCTCCTATACCATTTTACATGCATAGACGGGATACCTACCTCATGTCCTATTTGATAGTTAACTTGACTGACGCTATTCACCATGTCAGGTTGCATGTTGAACTAATCTTAGCTCTATGCTAATTCAATTAGTCCATGCTTAAGCTGAGTATTCTCACTCTCGCAAAACTCTCTAGCAAGAGTTGCCCCGTTCAGGTCTGTAAGGTACTATGAGGTTGGATCACTTTATTCATCCGACCCCCTTCGACACCGTGTTCGACTTGGTTGATTTTCATCACCTCGTCAAGGGACATGTCGTATTGGTTTAGACTATTTTAGTTGGTCAACTGATCCATGTCCGGTCATGATATTTTGATATCCGACGATACCGTGATATTGCGTACGGTGAAGACCGCTTTGCTCGGCCTTATCGACTCTTCTCAGATTGCTAGACTGCTTTGCTCAGCTAGCATTCAACACCTCTTGAACCTTGTGACATTCTAGTCTGTTCTTTTATGAGGGTGTTTTGTCTCATGATCACTCTATTGGCTTCATAGTCATATACTTCGATGTGCCTCAGGCCCTACGACCTTAGAATATGCTCTATTATGAGGACATAATGTCTTTTGACATTTTCAGCTTTTTAGCCACCTGCTCCGATGTTTCTAGGACCACACAACACTCTAGTCAGTCCTTTTATGAGAACATCTCGTCATTCGACATTTCAGCTTTAATGTTGGGCTCCTTAGCCAACTTACCTACTTGTTCAAAGAGCGACATAAGGTCCGACGGCAATCCTCACACATAGCGTAGGTGTTCAGGGTTCTAACGCCTTGGTTGTTTCAGGAACACGCCTCTACGGCATCTGAAGCCGCTGTTCGTGGTGGATATAAGTCTCAAGTGCATTCCTCATGGACGATGTCTCCAGTTTTGGATTCTTAGCCATCCGACTTCGATGCTTCTCGGACCACATAACGCTCCAGTTGGTCCTTTTGTGAAAAAATCTTGTCATTTGACATTTCAGCTTTATTGCTCGGCTCTTTAGCCAACGTACCTACCTCACAAAGAGTGACATAAGACCCGACGACAGTCCTCACTAGCGTGGTGCAGGTATTCGAGGATTTAATACCTCACCCAACTTGGTCATGCCTTTATGGCCCTTGAACCATCAGGATGGGTCATGCCTCTACGACCCCTGAACCCGATAGCTTTATTGCTCGGCTCCCTAGCCAACCTTAACTACCTCTTGGATGATGATATGAGACTCTTAGCTTTCATCACCAACATAGTGCGGGTGTTGAGGTACGCACCTCGATCAGTTCGCAGGAGGGATCAGAGTCTCTTGGCTCTCCCTCCTAACTGATCAATGCGGACTAGTCCTAAGATGCGAAGTAAGTTACGCTCTGGCATTCCTTCTCGATCTAGTAAACCTGCTACCGCTTAATGTGCGATGTGAAGCCCGACACTCCTCATTAAAGTAACAGGCGGCTGCGTAGCCAACCTGCCTTCTATATATGAGCGACGTGTAGTCCGCAGTCCTCATTGATGAAGCGCAGGCATTCGAGGGTCTAACCCCTCAGTTTTGTGTGGTCATGCCCCTGCGGCCTCTGAACCACAATGTTGAGTCATGCCTCTATGGCACCTAAACTCATTTGTAGGTTACTTCTCTATGACCCCTGAACCTACCGGGCGTGGTCATGCCTCTACAACCCCTAAACCACAATGTTGAGTCATGCCTCTATAGCCCCTGAACTCATTTGTAGGTTACGTCTCTATGACCCCTAAACCTACCGGGCATGGTCATGCCTTTACGACCCCTGAACCACAATATTGAGTCATGCCTCTATGGCCCCAGAACTCATTTGTAGGTTACGTCTCTACAACCCCTGAACCTACCGGGCGTGGTCATGCCTCTACGACATATGAACCACTTTTCTGGGTCATGCCTCTACGACCTCTGAACCCATTGTCGGGTGGAAGTAAGTCTCATGTGCATTCCTCCCCATCCTCCTAGAAGTGGATTTGGCTCTCGTGGCTTTTCCTTCCTAGAATACTTTGTTGTTTTTTATCGCTTAGTCTGCGTAGCGTCATTACTAACCTGGGCTTGATAAAAAATTGAGCATATTCCAACAAGTGCACTGTGCCTTGACTGCGCATCACACTTGTTGGGGGTCCTTTGTTGGCATCAATTTTTGATGTCACGAGTGTAAGGTATCCACCTGCATGACTCAGGATAGTTTACGGTCTGTCCGTGACATCCAATAGTTCAGACACCCGCCCGAGACCTTTTTTGGCACGTGTTCAGGGGCACACAGCCAAATTCATTATGTTAAGCTTTGGCTTTCACTTATGCGAAGGCCGATCGGCATTTGGCATATCGAACGAGTTCGATCGGGGTGAAAAATATTATGTGGCGTGTGACGCGCGATTTTGGCTCGAATTGGCCCGATCATCAGCGAGGTTGTCCATATGGCCCCGGACAATGAAACAGACCACGCGAGTGCATCTGGAATGTCAATTTCAGCATAGAGGGACGTTCATTTCACTGCGAGGACGTGTACAAACCTGAATATGTGAATGATAATAATAATTATTATTATTATTATAATATAACAAAAAAAACCAAAAAAAAAAAAAATCTATCCTATCTTTAATATCACGAGTGACCTGCTGTCTACTCATTCTCTCTCCCTTATGGATGATAATATTATTATCATTATTATTAAAAAAATATAATATAAAAAATGGCAATAATAGATGGAGTCAAACCTCAACGCACGCATATCACAGGTAAATAAAAAAAAGCATGCAGCTCCTCCTTTATGATGCTATGGCTGCTTTTTTATTGTCCTCTTATTTAAAATGCATTTTTTTTTTCTGGTCCTGAGAGCTTCCTGGAGCACCCCTCGGCTGTTGCGAAGGAACCCAAGCTCTCTCCTCTTCGCCGGCGAGATCAGGCGCAACCGCCATCGCCGTTCCTCTCCTGTCCTCCATAGCCTCTCTTCGAAGCTGGCGTCCTCCACCTTTGGCCGAAAGCCCTCTCCTAGACCCTAGCCGACACCTACACCGCTTACCCTTTTTGGCACAACTTCACCGCGTCGCTGCCGGAGAAAGCACCTAGCCGGCGTCCCGCCGGCACCGCCGGTCTTGCATGCAACCAAGGACCTTCTCTCTGGCTTCTCTTCTTCCCCAACCACCGCTTTCTCAAAAATAAAAAATAATAATAAAATATTGGCTGCACCTCCTCCTTCTGTCCTCCTTGGCGACGTCCCGCCAGCTTGTCTCGACGTCGATGCTCAGATTCTACCGGCCTTAGTCCCTCTTATGTGAACACTTAACGGGATCCTTTGCGCCTCCCGACCGCACCTTGTGCGTCACCCCTTGCCTTTTTGGCACGTGGCCTCTCGGCACCTTGTTACCGCCGACGCCTCTATCGCCGACGACTTTGCTGCCTCTCCCTCGTCGTAACAGCGGACACTCTTAACCTATCCTTGCGATCTTGTCTGGGCAATTTTATTTGGGCGATCTTGTTTGGACGGACACTCTTATTCGATCTTGTTTGGGCGAACACTCTTAATCATCGTAACAGCGGACACTCTTAGCCGATCTTGTTTGGGCGGACACTCTTAACTTATCCTTGCGAGGTTTACCACACGGAGGCTCTCCACGTTTTGTGTTTTCTCTTATTTTTCGCTTTGTCATATGTCCATTTTTATTCGATTCCTCTCCTCTTCAAATCACTAATCTGCTTCGGGAGGGAGATTTATTCGAATAGGGGAAGTATACAACGATCGACAAGCTGGCGACTCCTTCTAAAATAAAAGAGAGAAAAACAAACAAAAACAGACATGTCGGTAGAGTTGAAGAAGATTTTAGAAATATTCATGGTGGCTATTGATCCCGACTTTCTATATAGATGTAAAATGCGATGTATGAGATTATATGTTTAATTTCTTTAATAATTATTCTTAATTTGCAACAAAGTCAAAACTTGATTCAAAGCAAAAGCTAGGTAAGTGTTTCACAATGAAACAAATAAGAATACAATTATAATATTTAAATATGGGATACTACACAAGTATATGTATCGTTATCAAGTAATATAGGATTTTTTTATTAAGCCCAAAATATCAAACTTATAGGGAGAATAACAATATGTACTTTAGAAAACTACAAAGTTTAGATGACAAAAATCTACTTCGCAAAATATTCTTACTTAAACTTAAGATGTTATAATAGAAATGAAAATTTGATTCCTTTTGTAATTTTTGATTTATGTAAATAAAGTAAGCAACTAATTAACTTAACTAAATATTTGCAAGATGAAGGCGATATAAATAAAATATCTTTTTCCTTATCATGAATTAGTAATAAGTAAAAAAAATCTATTGTGGAAGTATGATAAATGCGTTGTGTTAAATATGAGCAATTATATTCTTTACCCTTACTAGAGATGTTATAAAGAACATTAGCTAATCTATAGTTTGAATAGTTTTGAAGACCGGTTTGGTATGGAAGATATCATCTCCCACTCTAGAGTTCATTCTTTTCCCTCCATCTGGGGGCTAACATCTTGTATCAAAACCCAAAACTATAAATCAAATTGGGAGTTTAGCCTGTCACTGTAAAGTCCCCTAATTCTACACCCTTGAAAAGTTTATTTCCCTATTTATTTGCACTCAACCCCATTAACTACATTCTCATTCATGAAATTAATACGTGATTCTTACCATTTGTTGACTGAGACGATACCATCTCGGATCTTACATGTTCTCACAACATGTATTAACATCTTAATTGATCAAATCAAGAAGTAAATGAAGTGCAAGGTTTCAAATTATCACAACTTCTTCCAACATTGAAGTCTAATACTTTACACAACATCCTTTAAACACTTAATCACTTATCATTTTAAGGAAAAAGATAAAGAAACCTACTCATAATCCATGGAGAAAACACAACCACGCATGAGTTTAAAAGTAGAAATCATGCACACAAACAAGAAATCTAGACTAAAACCAAGTGTATTCACAAAGATAAACACTTATCTCAAATCCTCTCCACCAAATATCGTGAAGTTCCTTTGAATTCTCTTCCTTCACTCATAATACAAAGTAACACTCAAAATAAAAAGAAAGTGGCCGGCAGTGGCGACGGTTACTTGGATGGATGATGGATGTAAAATTTGATGGGTGGTTGGCCTCTTTTCTTGGATAATCTAAGTCTTTTCTTATAAAAATTCAAGGGTTGTCTTGGTGTCTCTTTAAAAAGGTGTCTCCATTCAATGAATCTTCTAGAAGTTGCCTCCTTAAAAGCTAATTGAATGAATTTTCGTGTCCATAGGATATTTCCCATGTTTTTACCAAGGGTTGCTTTAAAAACCTCTTCAAAAATTCATCTAAACTCAGTGAATCATCAAATAACTACTTCTGGCGCTTAAGCGCGGGATACCTGGCGCTTAGCGCTTAGGCATCAGTCCTGAGCGCTTAGGCATCAATCCTGAGCTCTTAGGCACCTGATGCACCAAAAATATATGCATTTTTAGACATATATTTTATACTCATTTTTGGTGATATTTCACTTTAAAGGAAGAAATTTTTTATGTTTTATTGCAGGTTGATGATTTCTAGCACTTAGAGCAAAAATGATGGAATTTAGAGTCAAAATGGTGTTTTGGAGAGAAATACTCAGCGCCAATGATGCCAGCATTGACACCGACGGCGCCACAATGAAGGAAGGAGTCCAGAACAGCAGGGGTGCCAACGGCGCCAGACTGGGCGCCGACGGTGCCATTTGACAGAGAGCACAAATTAATTTCGGGCTACTGGCACCGACGACTCCATCGTGGGCGCTGATAGCGTTGAAGTAGGTGTAGGGCAAAAATTCTAGAAGATTCAACAAATTTGATGCCTTTTGAAGAGTTATTCGATACTCCTCTTGGAAAACTGACATTATGCTCTATTTAGAGTGGAAACTGATCAGAAAAAGAAGTCTACTAGTGTGTCATTGAGTTTTCTTTAGTGCTCCATTGTGGGTAGGGTGTAGTGTGGTCAGTCTAAGTGTGATTTCTTCTAAGAGTTGTTGGAGAGGGAGAGAAGTGAGAGATTTCTTCTTCCTTATATCTTCGAAGAGAGAATTAAGAGTCATGTAAAGAGAGAAAGAGTCCAATGTGAGCTACAAGGGATTTGCTTTGAGGAAGATTTAAAGATAAGTGGTGTTTGTTTATTATTATTGTATAAACTTTCTTTTATTTATGGAATTCGTGTTTTGTTGTATCTTTCTCATGAGGTATGAGTAATTTCTTTGTCTTTCTCCCTACTCTGAGATATGGTGAAATGAAGAGATAATTTGGATGTGCCAATTTTAAAATATAAAATAAATTGTGATGATTTTTCACTCCATTCTTAATTTACTTTTTGATTTGGCCAATTGAAATGTTAACATCTGTTGTGAAACATACTATCTCAGAAATGGAGTATGAATCTCACAACAAATTGAGAATAACATTCGATTCCATGAAGGAGTGTTTTGTTCATGGAATTGAGTGCAAATAAATAGGGAAATATATATATTACTGGGCAAAAAATTGAAGATTCTAGGGTGACAGACTAAAATCGCCAATTTGATCTTAGTGTTTAAGAACTAAAGTGAGAGTTAGCCTTCAGGGGAAGGGAAGTGGGAGCTCTGAAGTGAGAGCCAGTATCCTCCCATCCTAACCACGGATTTAGAGACTAAACCTAAGATTAGCCAATGATTCTCTATAACACTTGACTGAGGGTAGAGAATTAAAATTGCTCATATTTGGCATAAGACATATTAAAACCATTTATCTCTCCTCTCATTTAACCAAAAACTCATTGTAGTGGGAAAGATGCTTTCACATATTTGATAACTTCGTCACAAAAATATAGTTTTGATAGTTATTTCTTAGCTTTGCTTTACAGTTTCGCTAGTAGTTGGTAATTTAATTCTAGCAGCACCCTAAAAATTTGAAATTAGTGTAGTAAATTTACTTTATTGTTGTGAATTTCCTAATTTAAATTTCCATTACAAATTTACACCTTCCTCGTGGGATCGATATTTGGGGCTAAAATAGAAAGTCTTGTATTGCTTGATAACGAGATATATACTTGTGTAGAATCCCAACATAAAATACTTCAATTTCTTATTCATAAATAACGAATCAAGTTATTGGCATCGCTACAAAGCGGAGTCAATTTTATTAATTTTACACATCTATAATTTCGGGATCAAGTTTTTGGCACCATTGCCAGGGAAGGTAACGGTAAATTAAATAAATTTGGTAAATTATAAAATTTAGCGATAAAGTAAATAAAATAAAATAAAATAAACTAAAAAATTTTAAAAAAAATAAAAATCATAAAAAAAATATTTTTTTTAAATTTAAGAGTACTTTTAAGAATTTTTTTTACTAATTATATTTGTTTATGCGTAGTATTGAATCTGAAGGTTTAGTACCTTATGATTCAAAATCAGAACGTACTATTAGAAAAGTTTAAAAAACAACAAAAAGAAATAAGAAATTTGAACGAAATGACTAATAACTTAGATAATCAAATAAATGAAAATCAACAAAGACCTTTAAAAGATTATGCTAATCCTAAACAGATGAACTTTACTTGACTATTCAAAATCCTGATGTTGTTGCTAATTCATTTGAGCTTAAACATGCTATTATCCAATAGTACAAAATAATCAGTTTGGAGGAACACCTCCTGAAGATATTAACTTACATCTTATTAGTTTTCTTGAAATATGTGCTACTTTTAAATATGTTGAAGTGCCTAATGATGCTATCAGGCTTAGACTTTTTCCTTTTTCATTAAGGGATAAAGCTAAAGCTTGGTTAAATTCAATAGCATCTAGATCTATCAGAACTTAGGGAGAACTATCACAAAAATTTTTAACTAAATTATTTTCCACCCTCGAAAACTGCTAAGCTTAGAAATGATATTACATCTTTTTGTTAGTTCAAAGGGGAATCGATATATGAAGCTTTTGAAAGGTTTAGGGATCCCCTTAGAAGATGTCCACACCATGCTTTACCAGATTGGTTAATAATTCAAAATTTTTATAATGGATTAATAGTGTCACTTAGATCTATTATAGATGCTGCTGCAGGTGGACCATTAATGTCAAAACCTTTGTATGAAGCATATTCTTTAATAGAAAAGATGGCTACTAATAATTTTTAATGGCCCTCTGAACAGGTAAATCCAAAGAGAGTAGCTAGTATTCATGATTCTAATGCAATGTCTATTTTGGCATCTCAAATTGTCGTTATATCAAAGAAGATTGATAAAATTGGAGTGAACTATTGTCAAATACCACCAGTGTTAGAGGAAAATTAACTAGGACAGATAATTGATACTCAATCATCTTATGAAACTATGAATGTTATAAATAATAAAAATAATAATCCCTATTTTAATTGTTATAATCCTGGATGGAAAAATCACCATAATATTAGTTGGAATAATTATAAAATTTTGGTGAACCCCTCAGAAAATTTAAATAATTAAGGGAATCCTAACTATAGACCTTATTATCCTCCTAGATTTAACAATAACTTACAAGTTAAGGAGAAGAAGTTGACTATGGAAGAAGTGATGTTGAACATGGGAAATCAAATACAAAATCAAGGAGCTGCAATTGGAAAAATTGAAAATCAATTAGGACATATTGCTACTGCACTTAGTAACAAACCTTCAGAAATTCTTCCTAGCAGTGTTGAAGTTAATCCAAAAGATCAAAATAAGGAGCAAATTAAACTTATTCAATTACGAAGTGAAAAAGAAGTGGAGACAAGAATCTAAAGAGAAACTAAAGCTGAGAAGGAGAAGGTGGAAATTGAAAGCGACAATGATGAAAATAAACCAATAAAAATTTCTTTAGAAAAACAGCCAGCTTCGTTTCCTCAATGATTGAAGCAGAAGAATAAAGATAAACAATTTACAAAATTTTTGGAAATCCTTAAAAAGTTAACGTTAAATATTCCTTTCATTGAGGCTTTGGAATAAAGGCCAAGTTATATGAAATTTATGAAGGATATACTAAACAAGAAGAGGAAGTTTGTAGATCATGAGACCATTACACTCAGTGAAGAATGTAGCGTAATTATTTAGAAAAAGCTTCCTGAAAAGTTAAAAGATCCTGGTAGTTTTACTATACCTTGTGCTATTTGTGAGAAATTTTTTGGAAAAGCCGTATGTGATCTATGAGCTAGTATTAATCTTATGCCTCTATCAATTTTTAAATGTTTAGATTTAGGAGAGATTTCCCCTATTACTGTAACTCTTGAGTTAGTTGATCGATCAATAACTTATCTTAAAGAAGTTATATAAGATGTATTAGTGAAAGTGGATAAATTTATTTTTCTTGTAGACTTTATTGTATTAGATATGGAGGAAGATAAAGAGTTTCCTATTATTTTAGGGAAAACATTCATTGCAATAGGGAGAGTTGTGATAGATATGCAAAAAGGAGAATTAATAATGAGAGTCAATGATAAAGAAGTAACATTTAATATAGCAAAAGCTATGAAATATCTTGTAATAGAAAAAGATAATGAATGTTTTAGAATGGAAGTTACTGATTATCTAAGTAATGAGCAATTTAAGGGAATGTTTGAAATAAAACTAAGGCAAGAAGAGAATTATGAGAATGATAATGAAATAAAAAATAAGAATTTAGATTATGTTCATGACATATTTGAAATTTTGGACCTTTTGGAAAATGATAATAAAAATCTTATTCCTTTAAGTATTAAACCACCTGAACATGAACTGAAAGTATTACCTGCTTATTTAAAATATGTGTTTTTAGGAGATTCATCTACATTGCCTGTTATTATATCTTCTGATTTAACTGAAATTCAAGAGCAAAAATTAGTAGAAATGTTGAAAGATATAAGAAGGCCTTTGGATGGACTTTAACAGATATTAAAGGAATCAGTTCTTATGGATAAACAATATAAACCTAAAGCCGATCCTCAGAGGAGATTAAACCCGATAATGAAAGAAGTTGTTAAAAAGGAAATCTTAAAATAGTTAGATGTTGGAATTATATATCCTATTTCAGACAGTGCTTGGGTAAGTCTGATCCACTGTGTTCCAAAGAAAGAAGGAGTGACAATTGAAGTAAATGAGAAAAATGAACTAATTCCAACAAAACAAGTTACTAGCTGGCGAATTTGTATAGACTATAGAAAATTAAATTTAGTCACCAGGAAAGATCAATTTCCTTTACCATTTCTAATCCAAATGTTGGATAGATTGGCTGGGCAAAAATATTTCAACTTTCTAAATGGATACACCGGGTATCATCAAATTCTGATTGCTCCTAAGAATTAATAAAAAACAACATTTACAAGCCCTTATGGAACATTTGCTTTTCGTAGAATGTCTTTTGGACTATATAACGCTCCTGTGACATTTCAAAGATGTACGATGTCAATTTTTAGTAATTTAATTGAACGTGGAATGGAAGTATTTATGGATGATTTTTCTAGTATTTGGAACTTCATTTGAATTATGCTTAAATAATTTAGAAAAAGCTTTGGAACTATGTGAAAAAATTAACTTAGCACTAAATTGAGAAAAATGTCAATTTATGGTTGCAGAAGGAATTGTACTTGGGCATAAAATTTCTGAAAATGGCATGGAAGTAGATCTAGCAAAAATTCAAGTTATTGTAAAATTACCGCATCCAACTACGGTTAGAGATGTAAGAAGTTTTCTAAGACATGGTAGTTTCTACAGGCGTTATATAAAATTTTTTCAAAAAATACTAAGTCGTTATGTTAACTTTTAGAAAAGGATACGAAATTTAATTTTAATGTGGAATGCATAAAATCATTTGAATTACTGAAAGAAAAATTAATCAGTGCTCCTATAATAGCTCCACCTGATTGGGAGAAATAATTTGAAATAATGTGTGATGCTAGTGATCATACTATTGGAGCTATTTTATGGCAAAGGTACAACAAAATTTTTAAGTAATATATTATGCTAGAAAACTCTAAATGATGCTCAAATTAATTACACCACTACTGAAAGAGAGTTATTAGCTATTGTCTATGCCATTGATAAGTTTAGATCTTACTTAATTGGAGCTAAATGTATAGTGCATACAAACAATTCTGCTATCAAATATTTAATGCTAAAGAATGATGCTAAACCAATATTAATTAGATGGATACTTCTGCTACAAGAGTTTGATTTTGTGGTAGTAGATAAAAAGGGAATTGATAATCAAATAGTTGATCATTTGTATACACTAGAACAAGAAATACTAATTGATTTTGCAAATGAAATTTTAGAAACTTTCCCTGATGAACAATTGTATATTATTGATATAAAGAATATATCGTGGTATGCCGATGTAGTAAATTATATTGTGAGTGATATTCTACCACCAGATGTAAAGAATCAACAATTAAAGAAATTTATTCATGATGCAAGATTCTATTTTTGGGATGACCCATATTTATATAAACATTGTAAAGATTTGATCATTAGAAGATGTGTGTCTTACGAAGAAACTGAACAAATATTTGAACAATTTCATGATTCTAAATTTGGATGACACTTTAGAAGTAGTAGAACTATACATAAAATTTTGCAAGCTGGATTTTATTAGCCTACTCTTTTTAGAGATGTTAATGAATATATTAAAACATGTGATTGATGTCAGCGAGTAAGAAATATTTCTAGAAGAAATGAAATGCCCATGAATTACACATTGGAAGTTGAAATTTTTTATGTGTGGGGCTTAGATTTTATGGGATAATTTGTGCCTTCATTTGGAAATTTATATATGCTTACTGTTGATTATTTGTCCAAATGGATTGAAGCTATTGTTATACATAAATGTGATGCTCAAAGTGTTTCAAAATTTTTAAATAAAAATATTTTTATAAGATATGGAATGCCAAGAGTGATTATTACGAATGGAGGATCCCATTTTGGGAAGAAGAGGATCAAGAAATTGATTAGAAAATATAATATTATGCATAGATTCTCTACTGCTTATCATCCCCAAACTGTCGGTCAAGCAGATATATCAAATCATGAAATAAAACGATTTTCAGAAAAATTTGTAAATCCTGATATATTGGATTGGTCTGCTAGATTAAATTCTACATTATTGGCATACAGAACTGCCTATAAGACTCCTATTGGAATGTCCCCATATAGACTTATGTTTGCTAAAACATGCCACTTACCGTAGAGTTGGAACATAAAGCATTTTGGGCTATTAAAGAATTCAATTTTAATTTAAAGAGATGCTGGTGAGAAAAGATTATTGCAACTCAATGAACTTGAAGAGATTAGAAATGAAGCATATGATAACAGAAATTTATAAAGAGAAAATGAAAATATGGCATGATCGGAGGATTATAAAAAAAAAATTTGAACCTGGACAAGAAGTTCTATTATATAATACTAGATTGACATTACTTCCATAAAAACTGAAATCAATATGGTTAGGACCATTCAATGTGATCAAAGTGTATCATTATGAAACTTTTGTTATTAAAGATCCTAAAATTAGAAATATATTTAAAGTTAATGGACTTCAATTGAAACATTATTATGAAAAGCACATGCCACAATTTAAAGAAATCTTGATGTTGAGTCACCCTGAATAAACATTGGTGCGTCGAGTGACGACGTTAAACCAAGCGCTTTGTGAGAGGCAACACACACACACACACACACACACACACACACACACACACACACACACACACACAC
>JXCR01038034.1:3018-21426 GCA_002079205.1 Phalaenopsis hybrid cultivar | reverse complement strand
GACTTTAGATTATTTTTGTTCCTTATGTTGTCTTAATAGAATGTTTATTTCAANTTAAGAGAGGGATTGACATTGCTTCATTTGTATTTACAGACGATACAAAATACATGGATTAAAAGAGAAGTAGATAATAATAAAATTAAAAATTGGCGACTCAACAATAAATTATTGCTTTTTTGCAACATAATTTAGATGGAAAAGAGTATCTAGCAGTAAAAAAAATTGTTAAGCTAAATTAATTTTTATCTTACCCTTGCTAAAAAAAAATTCAACTATCCTTTATTTATATTAAACAATTTTAAAACTTAGATAAATATGACTTTAGATTATTTTTGTTCCTTATGTTGTCTTAATAGAATGTTTATTTCAATTTTTTTTTTCAATTAAATTTAGTCAACAATAAAAAAACAAACAAATTTGATCAAAAACTTGTCAATCAGAATATAATCACTGAAGCACGGTCAAAAGCATGTGAATCAGCATCCATATGGTTGGCAACCTTATATGTGTTGTTTTATCTAGCAAAAAAACTAAATTAAAGAGCAAAAATATAATTTAACTAATTTTTTATTTAATTACTATTTTAAAAATAAATGATCAGCAAATATTTGCTCTATTTGACAGTAATTAATTAAAATTTAATAATAGTTCAACAGTATTAATGGAATGTGACACTTCTACAATAATTTGAAAAAAAAAAAAAATCTAATATGTCATGATAAAATTATTTACATGCAAAATTGTCATTTAACATTAGATGTTGAGCAATTTAACATAAAATTATTTACTTCTAATAATGCGGACGGCTAGTGAACAACTATTAACAAGGAAGATAGTTTAAGCAAAATGCGGGCGAATTGATTCTGTCGATAAGGAGTAGAAAAAATTTTTTCAGGCCAGCCTAATAGATCATCGTACTTTGAGCGAGAAAAAATATTCCATCCAAAGTTCGGACGCAGAGCTACGTCCGCACAACAAACATGTTACAACGGGAAGGAGCGGAGCTCAGACCTCTGTTGTATCATGTTCGTTGTCCGGATGCAAGCTTAGTCCAAACTCCGGACGTAATATTCTCTCCTTGAACGATGAAGAGAGAGTGAATCATGTAGCTCAGAATGCAGTGAACAATGATGAGGGTGTGGAGCCTGCCAGTCTGATTGATAACTGATGATGGGTGTGGATCCTGCAACTCCACTTTAATTGATAACTGATGATGGAATTCACTACTTAGCGTGTCGAGCAGAGTACAACGAAGAGAAGCTACTCGATGCTAAACAAGCAATGATGAATCACTACATGACCATGGATGGTGATGTTGAAAATGCGGGACTTAGAGACTAGAGTGGCACACACTACTTTAACACAATAGTTGAAAGAAGAAAGATTCCAATACTACATTGGCTTGATGATGGTGTAGAACTTGTCCGAGAGCTACTGGAGATGACCAATTAACACAATGAATAAAGGGAAAGAGAAATAGAGAGATAACACAATAATAAATAATAAGAAAGTGTAGAATTTATAGATAAAGAGGAGTATAATTGTGAGATTACAATTTCAATTAGGATAATAAGGGCTATTTCAATATTATTAATATATGAGACCTGCAATTTTGGGATTCCTGTGGACGAGCCCTTCTGAGTTGGAGGAGTACTACTCGGTATGAACGTAAGAGAAAATGATAGTACTATCTTTTATGTGGTATAAAAAATTGAATGATATGTATGTAAACTGTTAGAAATATTGTCATTTACAAATCAATCAAATATAAAATTTATTGAAGAAATCTAAACCCCTTTTTTTATTTTTATTAAATTCTGAATGATTCGTCATGAATATTTGGAGTGGTCCGTGCGTAATTATCCTAAATATGAATGTGTAAACATGAACTATATAAATGTCTAAGAAGTGTGTGGTATGTATTCAAATGGAAAAATTATTGCATACGAACTACACCGTAAAATACGGTGATCTACTATGAGTATTCAATCAATTTAAAGTGGGGCCCACCGAATTATAGATATAGACCGAAGAAACTAAGTATGCAATAATTTTTCGTGCAAATGTCCAGGATAGTTAAATAGTTAAGCGGAGAAGGGCATGGATGGCGAACAGAGCTGCGGCGTCGGAGACGGAGGCCTTCTCCTTCACGCTGCTGACACGCATTCGAATCTCTCCTTGCCACTTAAGCTCGGAAGTGCGATTCTTCAGCAACTTCCATGGCGCGAAAAACTCTCTGTTCGCCTTTATCAGAAGAGCGAGGGATCCTTTTACCGACTTTAATGAAAGAGCAGGTGAGAGGAGAAAGAGATTCTAATTGCAGAGAAAAACAGAGCAAAGATCGATTCATATCAACCTTGGAGGTCCGAATTCGAGTGTTCATCTTGCCCGAGAAGGAAAACAGCTCCGCGAGATTTGTTCATCAGAGCAGACATTTGATTTTTTCTGTGAATTTTAGCCTCCTAAATCTGAAATGGGCTACGATAACGATCGGTACGTGCTGCATTTGATTCCTAGGGCTTCAAAACCTTTTTTCCAGCAATTTCCAGCAAAATGTTTGTATATTTTTTGATTTTTTTAGCATTTCTATACACCAGGAACATAGATGAAGGCGGAGAGGCGCTCATGGACTCATATGGCGTGCATTCGGATAGGCAGCCCTCGCATTACACCGGAAATCAATTTGACATTGAAAGCGGCCACGAATGGCGTATTGAACCTTCGCCCACACCGGCGCCTGTTGAGAACAAGCTCGGAAAGCAGAGGAAGAGGTTGGTCAAGAAGAGCGCTGCAGAGAGCTTATCCGAGCGTAGCGGGAACCCAGCCGGACAAGCGTTTGGTAGTGATGAATTGGACGATTGGAATGAGGAGGAACCAGTGAATAAAAGAAGGTCGTCTTCAGGAGAGAAAAGGAAGGAGTTGTGCGTACAGAAGAAGAGGAAAGTGTTATCGAAGGAAAGCCAAGTTGATGCAAAAGCGTCCTCTTCCGGATCAAAGGGTTATGGAGTTAGTTCAGCTGATCATGAAATCGATCCTGAGCTGCACCAATTCTGGAACAATGCCGCCGGTCATGATTTAGAGGTCTGAGTATTTTTATTTGCTGAAATGAAAATTTAATGCTAGCTAACTGATTCATCTTTTTTTTTTTTTTTGTAATAGTTTGAGTTTGAAAAAAAGATTAGTTTGATTTTATGTAGTTGTCATTGTCCAATTATGACTTTTGAAATTTCATGTTCTACTCAATGTATTATTAAACTTTTGATTTGGAGTACCTAAAATAGTTATTACTGACCATTTATATTTTGTTTATAAATATTGCAGAATAGATCAATATTTAACAAGCGGACTAGATGTGAAGACCTGCAGAGTTATGAGGATGAGAGAATTTCTCATAGGAGGACAACCCCAAAGTACTAATGCCCACTTTTTGTTTTGGTGGCATTGGCATACATACCACTCAATTCTTATATATTTATATATGTAACACCTATATTTCACATTTTACTTTTATATCACCCAAATCTTTCATATCATATAAAAATTATCTTTAATTTAACTCTTAAAAAGTGAAGCAAATATTTTTATGCATGGATAAGGTGTCATATATGTATATGTAAAACTTGAAGTTTAGATGTATGTAAATACATAAGAATTGAGAGGTATGTATGCAAATGTTCCTTTTTTTTGTTATAAAGTTAATATACATTTTAGTGATTTATTTATTGATATCATACTTAATCTTTGTGGCTCCAGTAATGTTTTATTTAGAAGACTTGCGAACAAATCTCTAGAAGATGAATCAATAGACAATGATATTGATGAATTTTTTCGGTAAGTTCCTTTGGATGCTGCATATGCTTTCATAATGATTTGGTTTATTTGTTCATATCACCTAATTTTTTATTGGGTTTAGGAGGAAAAAATTACATCAGGCTTCTCTTAGAGAACGTGCTTCTTTGCCAGAACCATTATCATTGGATTTCGTTGTGCATCCGCCATCAAACGTAAATTGGGAAGAAGTACGTGCACGAGCTATTAGAGCAGCTTTGAAAGCTAAGAAAGATAAGACGCGTCGAAAGGTTCATTTCTTTGCTTCTAAAATAAATTCTAGAATCTTAATTTTTTGACTGAATTATTTTACTCTTTAAAGTTACAAAATGCTTATTTTTGTTAGAAAAGATACTTGTTAGACTATTAAAATGAATTATTTGATAGAATTAAGTTGTTATAATTTTGAAATCTTAATAATCATATCATTCTTTATTGCCTTACTTTTATGAAGCTTTATAATTAAACATGCCTTCTTTTTCACTTATTATAATTAGATATTCTGAAGATTTTCTAATATTCTTGTTCTGTAGGATAATAATTCATTTACATGCTTGTTCATCTTTAACCCTTTTTTTTTAATTTTTTAGGGCATTTACATAGATACCACTGAATTCCTATTTATTTATGTATCTAACCCATAAATCTCTTATATCACAGTAAAAATACTACTTTTTAACTTTTAAAAAATGAAATACATATTTTCAAGCACAATTAAGGTGATGTATATGTAGAAATTGAAGTTTAGGTGACATGTAAGAACATAAGAATTGAATCTTCACCTTTTTTACATTGAAAATATTTATCATTTATTTTAATACCTACTCAGTTATTTGATTTATTATGTCGATCTACTTATGTTTCCTTGCTTGTTTCACTTTCTTTTTACAGCGTCGACGACCATTTGATCCACCAGTTGTTCAAAGGAGGCGTCCTTTGTATAAAGTGCAATCTTCAGCGTACTAAAGAACGAAGTTTAAAAATGAGCTTTTATATTTGAAGATTTACAGTTGATTGTTACACACACACACACAAATGTTGACGTAGGATCATCTCTGAGGATTTTTTTGAGATCATTTTTTTTTCCAAAATAATTTTTATATGTTTTTTTTTCTCTAAAAATAATTAAGACTTTTTTAAAAACATTTAAAATATTTTTTAAATGCTTGGAGTTTTTTCAATAAAAATTTTATTTTATTTTATCAAATATCTTTTATTTTAAGTTAAAATACAAACATAATAAAATAGAAAAAATAAAAAATAAAAATGATCCCAAATAATCTTTTAATAATTAGAAAGTGTTCCTGCTTAAAAAAAAGTTAAAATCTGGATCCATGATAGCCAATTTTTTCAAGGCTTCTTAGTTTTTCTATTTGTTTCCTATAGGCTTTTTTTCAACTCTTTAAAGGTTTTTTTGTGTATAAATTCACAAATTTTTATTAATTTTTAATGTTTTTTTGAGATCCTAGATGCTGTTTGGAGTTGTTGCTGATTGAGGAGCTTTATTTTCACATTTGGTGAGCTCTTGACTTTGTTGGGGAGATTTTTTCGTTGCTTACGGTTCAAAGGATAAACTCCTTTATCTTTGATGATTGGTTTGCATTGTTGTTGCTTCCAAGTGTTCATTGTCTTATATCTAGTTGTGTTTTGGCCCAATTAATGTTGTTGATTGTGTCAGTTGTCTTTTTTTCTATTTTTGTTCTCATTATTGGCTTCTTATTTATTAGGTTTTTTGTTTGTTTATCTATTGTTGAGAGTTGTAATTTGTGTTTTTGCTTGAGTTATTATTATGTAATTGAGTTGTAGTTTTTTTTATTTCATTCAATATAGTTGGGCGTGGCCCTCATTTTCTTCCATAATTTTTTTCTTAATGTCATATTGCTACTCATTATAATTCACAGTCAATGCTTAATTTCGGCTATATTTTGTGCTATCTTCATAAAATTTATGTTTATTTACGATACTAATATCATTTGCATCACATATAATGAATTGCTCAAAATGTGCGATAAATGAAAGAAAAGTTCGTTTACATGCATCAACACAACACCTAGTTCAAAAAATAACAGCACATCTTATATTTTTTTTACGAAGATTTTACTATTTTATCATAGATTTAACTAAAAAATTATTTTTTTAAATGGATGCTTGTTTTGAAGATTGGATTAACCTTATAAAATAATTCTTCTATTAAAAATAGATTAGTAGTATGCTATTTTATTATATGGTTTATAATAAATATCATTATTACTTTTGCGTTTAATATAAACTAAAATTACATTATTTAATATTACTTAAATATAGTAAAAATGTCATTGTGTTTTGAAACCTATTTTGTAATGATTAAATAAAGAACATGACGAGTTTTTTAGTTAATTTGATAATGATAGATTTGAGTTTGGTTCGATGCTCAAGTAAAAATTTCCGTAAATATACTCATTTTAGATATCAGAATATGTTCAATTGGAAATAAGTTTGAAATCACTTTTATTTTTACTTTATTTTATTTCTTATATATTTGAAAAAAAATATTTTTGATATGATTAAATCCATCTTCAATACATACATCAATTTTTGACATAAAATATAAATTTATTAAAAAAAAATTTTTTTTTATTAAATCTATGATAAAATAATAAGATTGGTCGATTAAGGATAAGCTAATTAAACCAAACTACGTCACCAAGTCCACTAGATATAGGTAAGATATAAGACATCAACATTGATTGATTTAAAATAAGCAATGATGAGTAAGAAAAGTACACCAATGACCACTAAAAAAATCTAAAATTAAGATTAGAGTAGTTAATTATGAAGGGATATAGATCATCACCTAAAATAGAATAAGTATAGCATAAGAGCCTAAAGTTAGTATTAGACCATGTGAGTCCAAAAGCATGTGGTTCATCACTTAGGGTTTATGTATGACAAACGAATGCAACCTAAGTTACACTGGCTATGGATACACCTAGGCTCGCTAAAGTACCTAAAGTCTAAAATTAGTGAAGTATGAAACACCCCATGTTTCTTAGAGTTGCCTAGTGTTACAATTAATAAGGATTAAGAAGTTTATACTACTTTTAACTGGGGAAAACTAAGTTTAGACATAAGCTTTACTAGGGTGCTAATTGAAGCTAGTTTAGGTCTAATGAATTGAAAGCCATATAAAATTATTCATATGGAATCAAACAACATGAAGCAAAGTTTTCCATAGATCTTCGTAATGATCGAATTTGAGGAGGTTTAATTAAAATATTTTGTGATTTTAAGAAATATCATAATTCAAGTAAATAGTTATCAAATTTATTTTAAAATATTTTCATTTTATTTGCTTTAATTTCCTAATAATTATGCATTTAGTTTTTTTTCCTTTTTTTAAATTAGTTTTTATTTCAAAATTTTAGATAAATTACTAATTATCGTAATTTATGTTTACTCGACTAGTCAAATCTCTTTTTTCAGACATTGTTCTTGTCACACAGTTTGTAAATGAAACTCTATAACAATGTGTAAAAATATCCATGTCTGAAAAAAGAGAGCTGACTAGATGGTTATAGAGTTTCATCTACAATCTGTGTGACAAGAACAATGTCTAAAAATGATTAAATACCATACTATATGTAGAATTTGTAAATACTATGATGTAAATGAAAATATAGATATAAATTAAATAATCATGATATTTTCTTATGTGATGTTAAAAATTTGGGTACTATGATGTAATTAAAAATATAAATGTTGAGATGTTATGTAAATACTTGAGAATTTTGTGGAATGTTTGCAAATGCGCTTTACTCCCTCCCTCTCCAAAAAATTAAAAAAAAAGGGTTAATTGGCCGTTTAATTAGTGTTTATGAATTGTTTAATTTATAGATTAACAAAAAAAATGTCATCTATCTATCTTGACCGTCATTAGCCTTCTTAGCTTCGTATCCCACAAAAGAACAATGAAACCTGGTCTATATTAGTTTCGTTTTGCAAAAAATTAAGCTAATTAATACAATGAAAATGGGTGAGAATATATTGCCCTAATTATATCTCCATGGCTTAAATAGATTCTATGTGTCATATGACTTCTATTTCCCCAACTGATCACACAAGTCAAGCCAAAAAAGAGACCTGTTATTATTATTTTTTTATTAAAGCCAACAGGGATTATGTTTATGAGGTATATATATAGAAAATTAACATGACTTAATTGTGAGCTTGTTAGCCCTAACAAGGCTTATCTTTTTTACTTCCCAACAAATTATAAGGACTCAGAGTCAAACAATTATTGAATATATGTGTGACACGGGCGTATTAGTTTCAAAAGCATTTCATTATTTTATTCAAGTAGTTTGTGGCACTAGATAAATTATGCAAACAAATTCCTAAAAGAAGAAGACATTTTTATAAAAATATATATATATACACATGAAAACATATAGTGTGAAACTCAAAAGAATCCAACAAACTCAAAAGATATGACATAATAAAATGGGACCCATTGAAAAAGTAATACATGCGGGGCTCAACAGTCAGTCGTCAGCTCAGGACAGTCAACTCAGACAACCAGAGTGAATAAATCAACCAGCATCGGGAGCCGAGCAGCTGATGCCGGTAAGGAGCTCCCCAGAACTCAAGTTAACTGTCCACGTCCACTAGAAAATTTCTACAACAAGCGGGACATCAAAATCCATCTGACTTCGCAGGGTCTTCTGACCAACTACACCCACTTTGTGAACTGATTGTATAACCGTGTTAGAAGAGTGTGTGTTTTCGGCCTAGAGAAGAGGAGGGGAAGAGGGGGGGACATGGATGGGTTTCTACAAAGAGGAGTGGACACTGGAGAAGTGAGTTGGGATTTGAGTTTTGGGCAATTGGATGGGGGAAAATGTGGTGTGATTAGGCTAAGGGAAGAGAGAATGAGGCCACGATTTTGGCCATGGAGTGGGGGGTTGGGATGAGAGGGTGAGGCTAGGGTTTTGGCCATGTAGTGGAAGTAGGGAATAAACGGTTGTAAGTATGCTGTAGACTTGCATATGAAAAGGTCGGCACATGAAAACCCACATGAAAAAATAACTACAGGTGGAGATTACATATTAGTGTTACACATGAAATTTTATATGAAAACAAATCAAACATACATTGGAGTCACATATGAAGAAAAACCACAATAACCTTATACATAAGATAGAACTACACATAGTAATGAAATATGAAAATTACAAATGGAAGCAAATCAAACATAGAAATTCTAAGCATATAAAGAAACTATACATGAAAATTCCACACATAAGAATTATATATGCAAGTGAATCACACATACAAGTGTTGAAAAGAGAAAAGAAGGAGAAGAAGATTTTGAGAAGAATATGACGAAGATGATGGTATTGTGTTAATCAGGAGAAAAAAAAAGTAGAAGTGTGAAGAAGAAAGTAGTAGAAGGAGAAGATTGCAAAAAAGGAATGAAGAAGAAGAATATGAAGAAGAATAAAGAAGTAGAAGAGAAGAGTATAAATGAAGAAGAATGACATGATAACTTTGAAGAAGAATGGAAAATGAGAATGTGTAGGATGATTTTGAAGAAGTATGAAGAAGAATGTCGTACTTAAAGAAGAATGAACAGACATAAGAGAAGAAAAGGAACATAATGCAAAATACATTCTTGATAATGCAGTTTCATCACAATTTAAGAGAGGGATTGACATTGCTTCATTTGTATTTACAGACGATACAAAATACATGGATTAAAAGAGAAGTACATAATAATAAAATTAAAAATGGGTGACTCAACAACAAATTACAAAAATCATTGCTTTTTGCAAGAGAGTTTAGATTAAAAGAGTATCTAGCAGTGAAATAAAATTGTTAAGCTAAATTAATTTTTATCTTACCCTTGCTAAAAAAAAATTCAACTATCCTTTATATATATTAAACAATTTTAAAACTTAGATAAATATGACTTTATATTATTTTTGTTCCTTATGTTGTCTTAATAGAATGTTTATTTCAATTAAATTTAGTCCACAATAAAACACAAACAAATTTGATCAAAAACTTGCTAATCAGAATCTAATCACTGAAGCACAGTCAAAAGCATGTGAATCAGCATCCATATGGTTGGCAACCTTATATGTGTTGTTTTACCTAGCAGAAAATCTAAATTAAAGAGCAAAAATATGATTTAAATATTTTTTTATTTAATTACTATTTAAAAAATAAATGACCAGCAAATATTTGCTCTATTTGACAGTAATTAATTAAAATTTAATAATAGTCCAACAGTATTAATGGAATGTGACACTTCTACAATAATTTGAAAAAAAAAAAATCTAATATGTCATGATAAAATTATTTACATGCAAAATTGTCATTTAACATTAGATGTTGAGCAATTTAACATAAAATTATTTACTTCTAATAATGCGGACGGCTAGTGAACAACTATTAACAAGGAAGGTAGTTTAAGCAAAATGCGGGCGAATTGATTCTGTCGATAAGGAGTGAACAGAATTTTTTCAGGCCGGCCTAATAGTCATCGTACCTTGAGCGAGAAAAAATATTCCATCCAAAGTTTGGACGCAGAGCTACGTCCGCACAACAAACATGTTACAACGGGAAGGAGCGGAGCTCAGACTTCTGTTGTATCATGTCCGTTGTCCGGATGCAAGCTTAGTCCAAACTCCGGACGTAATATTCTCTCCTTGAACGATGAAGATGGAGTGAATCATGTAGCTCAGAATGCAGTGAACAATGATGAGGGTGTGGAGCCTGCCAGACTGATTGATAACTGATGATGGGTGTGGATCCTGCAACTCCGCTTTAATTGATAACTGATGATGGAATTCACTACTTAGCGTGTCAAGCAGAGTACAACGAAGAGAAGCTACTCGATGCTAAACAAGCAATGATGAATCACTACTTGACCATGGATGGTGATGTTGAAAATGAGGGACTTAGAGACTAGAGTGGCACACACTACTTTAACACAATAGTTGAAAGAAGAAAGATTCCAATACTACATTGGCTTGATGATGGTGTAGAACTTGTCCGAGAGCTACTGGAGATGACCAATTAACACAATGAATAAAGGGAAAGAGAAATAGAGAGATAACACAATAATAAATAATAAGAAAGTGTAGAATTTATAGATAAAGAGGAGTATAATTGTGAGATTACAATTTCAATTAGGATAATAAGGGCTATTTCAATATTATTAATATATGAGACCTGCAATTTTGGGATTCCTGTGGACGAGCCCTTCTGAGTTGGAGGAGTACTACTCGGTATGAACGTAAGAGAACATGATAGTACTATCTTTTATGTGGTATAAAAAATTGAATGATATGTATGTAAACTGTTAGAAATATTGTCATTTACAAATCAATCAAATATAAAATTTATTGAAGAAATCTAAACCCCTTTTTTTATTTTTATTAAATTCTGAATGATTCGTCATGAATATTTGGAGTGGTCCGTGCGTAATTATCCTAAATATGAATGTGTAAACATGAACTATATAAATGTCTAAGAAGTGTGTGGTATGTATTCAAATGGAAAAATTATTGCATACGAACTACACCGTAAAATACGGTGATCTACTATGAGTATTCAATCAATTTAAAGTGGGGCCCACCGAATTATAGATATAGACCGAAGAAACTAAGTATGCAATAATTTTTCGTGCAAATGTCCAGGATAGTTAAATAGTTAAGCGGAGAAGGGCATGGATGGCGAACAGAGCTGCGGCGTCGGAGACGGAGGCCTTCTCCTTCACGCTGCTGACACGCATTCGAATCTCTCCTTGCCACTTAAGCTCGGAAGTGCGATTCTTCAGCAACTTCCATGGCGCGAAAAACTCTCTGTTCGCCTTTATCAGAAGAGCGAGGGATCCTTTTACCGACTTTAATGAAAGAGCAGGTGAGAGGAGAAAGAGATTCTAATTGCAGAGAAAAACAGAGCAAAGATCGATTCATATCAACCTTGGAGGTCCGAATTCGAGTGTTCATCTTGCCCGAGAAGGAAAACAGCTCCGCGAGATTTGTTCATCAGAGCAGACATTTGATTTTTTCTGTGAATTTTAGCCTCCTAAATCTGAAATGGGCTACGATAACGATCGGTACGTGCTGCATTTGATTCCTAGGGCTTCAAAACCTTTTTTCCAGCAATTTCCAGCAAAATGTTTGTATATTTTTTGATTTTTTTAGCATTTCTATACACCAGGAACATAGATGAAGGCGGAGAGGCGCTCATGGACTCATATGGCGTGCATTCGGATAGGCAGCCCTCGCATTACACCGGAAATCAATTTGACATTGAAAGCGGCCACGAATGGCGTATTGAACCTTCGCCCACACCGGCGCCTGTTGAGAACAAGCTCGGAAAGCAGAGGAAGAGGTTGGTCAAGAAGAGCGCTGCAGAGAGCTTATCCGAGCGTAGCGGGAACCCAGCCGGACAAGCGTTTGGTAGTGATGAATTGGACGATTGGAATGAGGAGGAACCAGTGAATAAAAGAAGGTCGTCTTCAGGAGAGAAAAGGAAGGAGTTGTGCGTACAGAAGAAGAGGAAAGTGTTATCGAAGGAAAGCCAAGTTGATGCAAAAGCGTCCTCTTCCGGATCAAAGGGTTATGGAGTTAGTTCAGCTGATCATGAAATCGATCCTGAGCTGCACCAATTCTGGAACAATGCCGCCGGTCATGATTTAGAGGTCTGAGTATTTTTATTTGCTGAAATGAAAATTTAATGCTAGCTAACTGATTCATCTTTTTTTTTTTTTTTGTAATAGTTTGAGTTTGAAAAAAAGATTAGTTTGATTTTATGTAGTTGTCATTGTCCAATTATGACTTTTGAAATTTCATGTTCTACTCAATGTATTATTAAACTTTTGATTTGGAGTACCTAAAATAGTTATTACTGACCATTTATATTTTGTTTATAAATATTGCAGAATAGATCAATATTTAACAAGCGGACTAGATGTGAAGACCTGCAGAGTTATGAGGATGAGAGAATTTCTCATAGGAGGACAACCCCAAAGTACTAATGCCCACTTTTTGTTTTGGTGGCATTGGCATACATACCACTCAATTCTTATATATTTATATATGTAACACCTATATTTCACATTTTACTTTTATATCACCCAAATCTTTCATATCATATAAAAATTATCTTTAATTTAACTCTTAAAAAGTGAAGCAAATATTTTTATGCATGGATAAGGTGTCATATATGTATATGTAAAACTTGAAGTTTAGATGTATGTAAATACATAAGAATTGAGAGGTATGTATGCAAATGTTCCTTTTTTTTGTTATAAAGTTAATATACATTTTAGTGATTTATTTATTGATATCATACTTAATCTTTGTGGCTCCAGTAATGTTTTATTTAGAAGACTTGCGAACAAATCTCTAGAAGATGAATCAATAGACAATGATATTGATGAATTTTTTCGGTAAGTTCCTTTGGATGCTGCATATGCTTTCATAATGATTTGGTTTATTTGTTCATATCACCTAATTTTTTATTGGGTTTAGGAGGAAAAAATTACATCAGGCTTCTCTTAGAGAACGTGCTTCTTTGCCAGAACCATTATCATTGGATTTCGTTGTGCATCCGCCATCAAACGTAAATTGGGAAGAAGTACGTGCACGAGCTATTAGAGCAGCTTTGAAAGCTAAGAAAGATAAGACGCGTCGAAAGGTTCATTTCTTTGCTTCTAAAATAAATTCTAGAATCTTAATTTTTTGACTGAATTATTTTACTCTTTAAAGTTACAAAATGCTTATTTTTGTTAGAAAAGATACTTGTTAGACTATTAAAATGAATTATTTGATAGAATTAAGTTGTTATAATTTTGAAATCTTAATAATCATATCATTCTTTATTGCCTTACTTTTATGAAGCTTTATAATTAAACATGCCTTCTTTTTCACTTATTATAATTAGATATTCTGAAGATTTTCTAATATTCTTGTTCTGTAGGATAATAATTCATTTACATGCTTGTTCATCTTTAACCCTTTTTTTTTAATTTTTTAGGGCATTTACATAGATACCACTGAATTCCTATTTATTTATGTATCTAACCCATAAATCTCTTATATCACAGTAAAAATACTACTTTTTAACTTTTAAAAAATGAAATACATATTTTCAAGCACAATTAAGGTGATGTATATGTAGAAATTGAAGTTTAGGTGACATGTAAGAACATAAGAATTGAATCTTCACCTTTTTTACATTGAAAATATTTATCATTTATTTTAATACCTACTCAGTTATTTGATTTATTATGTCGATCTACTTATGTTTCCTTGCTTGTTTCACTTTCTTTTTACAGCGTCGACGACCATTTGATCCACCAGTTGTTCAAAGGAGGCGTCCTTTGTATAAAGTGCAATCTTCAGCGTACTAAAGAACGAAGTTTAAAAATGAGCTTTTATATTTGAAGATTTACAGTTGATTGTTACACACACACACACAAATGTTGACGTAGGATCATCTCTGAGGATTTTTTTGAGATCATTTTTTTTTCCAAAATAATTTTTATATGTTTTTTTTTCTCTAAAAATAATTAAGACTTTTTTAAAAACATTTAAAATATTTTTTAAATGCTTGGAGTTTTTTCAATAAAAATTTTATTTTATTTTATCAAATATCTTTTATTTTAAGTTAAAATACAAACATAATAAAATAGAAAAAATAAAAAATAAAAATGATCCCAAATAATCTTTTAATAATTAGAAAGTGTTCCTGCTTAAAAAAAAGTTAAAATCTGGATCCATGATAGCCAATTTTTTCAAGGCTTCTTAGTTTTTCTATTTGTTTCCTATAGGCTTTTTTTCAACTCTTTAAAGGTTTTTTTGTGTATAAATTCACAAATTTTTATTAATTTTTAATGTTTTTTTGAGATCCTAGATGCTGTTTGGAGTTGTTGCTGATTGAGGAGCTTTATTTTCACATTTGGTGAGCTCTTGACTTTGTTGGGGAGATTTTTTCGTTGCTTACGGTTCAAAGGATAAACTCCTTTATCTTTGATGATTGGTTTGCATTGTTGTTGCTTCCAAGTGTTCATTGTCTTATATCTAGTTGTGTTTTGGCCCAATTAATGTTGTTGATTGTGTCAGTTGTCTTTTTTTCTATTTCTGTTCTCATTATTGGCTTCTTATTTATTAGGTTTTTTGTTTGTTTATCTATTGTTGAGAGTTGTAATTTGTGTTTTTGCTTGAGTTATTATTATGTAATTGAGTTGTAGTTTTTTTTTCTTTCAGTCAATATAGTTGGGCGCGACCCTCATTTTCTCCCATAATTTTTTTCTTAATGTCATATTGCTACTCATAATAATTCACAGTCAATGCTTAATTTCGGCTATATTGTGTGCTATCCTCATAAAATTTATGTTTATTTACGATACTAACATCATTTGCATCACATATAATGAATTGCTCAAAATGTGCGATAAATGAAAGAAAAGTTCATTTACATGCATCGATACTACACCTAATTTATCAAATAATAGCACATCTTAGATTTATTTTTATAAAGATTTTATTATTGTATCATAGATTTAACCGAAATAATAATTTTTTGGTGTGAAATGGATGTTATTTATTAAAAATAGATTAGTAATATGCTATTTTATTATATGTTTTATAATAAATATCATTATTACTTTTACCTCTAATATAATTTAAAATTACATTATTTAATATTACTTAAATATAATAAAAATGTCATTGAGTTTTGAAACCTATTTTGTAATGATCAGGTAAAGAACATGATGAGTTTTTAGTTAATTTGATAATGATAGATTTGAGTTTGGTTCGATGCTCAAGTAAAAATTTCCGTAAATATGCTCATTTTAGATATGAGAATATGTTCAATTGGCAATAAGTTTGAAATCGCTTTTAGTTTTATTTTATTTTATTTCTTATATATTTGAAAAAAAATAATTTTGATATGACTAAATCCATCTTCAATACGTACATCAATTTTTGACATAAAATATAAATTCATTNATGCTCATTTTAGATATGAGAATATGTTCAATTGGCAATAAGTTTGAAATCACTTTTATTTTTATTTTATTTAATTTCTTATATATTTAAAAAAATACATGTGATATTATTAAATCCATCATCAATACATACATCAATTTTAGACATAAAATATAAATTCATTAAAAAAAATATTTTTTTTTTCATTAAATCTATGATAAAATAATAAGATTGGTCAATTAAGGATAAGAGTATTCTAAGTTGCACCTCAAGTTAATGGAATAAACTAAACTAAAGCAACACCTATGGTTGTTTAAGTTAAGGNAAATATTTTTTTTTTCATTAAATCTATGATAAAATAATAAGATTGGTCAATTAAGGATAAGAGTATTCTAAGCTGCACCTCAAGTTAATGGAATAAACTAAACTAAAGCAACACCTATGGTTGTTTAAGTTAAGCTAATGAAACCAAACTACGTCACCAAGCTCCACTAGATATAGATAAGATGTAGGACATCAACATTGATTGATTTAAAATAAACAATGATGAGTAAGAAAAGTACACCAATGACCACTAAAAAAATCTAAAATTAAGATTAGAGTAGTTAATTATGAAGGGATATAGATCATCACCTAAAATAGAATAAGTATAGCATAAGAGCCTAAAGTTAGTATTAGACCATGTGAGTCCAAAAGCATGTGGTTCATCACTTAGGGTTTATGTATGACAAACGAATGCAACCTAAGTTACACTGGCTATGGATACACCTAGGCTCGCTAAAGTACCTAAAGTCTAAAATTAGTGAAGTATGAAACACCCCATGTTTCTTAGAGTTGCCTAGTGTTACAATTAATAAGGATTAAGAAGTTTATACTACTTTTAACTGGGGAAAACTAAGTTTAGACATAAGCTTTACTAGGGTGCTAATTGAAGCTAGTTTAGGTCTAATGAATTGAAAGCCATATAAAATTATTCATATGGAATCAAACAACATGAAGCAAAGTTTTCCATAGATCTTCGTAATGATCGAATTTGAGGAGGTTTAATTAAAATATTTTGTGATTTTAAGAAATATCATAATTCAAGTAAATAGTTATCAAATTTATTTTAAAATATTTTCATTTTATTTGCTTTAATTTCCTAATAATTATGCATTTAGTTTTTTTTCCTTTTTTTAAATTAGTTTTTATTTCAAAATTTTAGATAAATTACTAATTATCGTAATTTATGTTTACTCGACTAGTCAAATCTCTTTTTTCAGACATTGTTCTTGTCACACAGTTTGTAAATGAAACTCTATAACAATGTGTAAAAATATCCATGTCTGAAAAAAGAGAGCTGACTAGATGGTTATAGAGTTTCATCTACAATCTGTGTGACAAGAACAATGTCTAAAAATGATTAAATACCATACTATATGTAGAATTTGTAAATACTATGATGTAAATGAAAATATAGATATAAATTAAATAATCATGATATTTTCTTATGTGATGTTAAAAATTTGGGTACTATGATGTAATTAAAAATATAAATGTTGAGATGTTATGTAAATACTTGAGAATTTTGTGGAATGTTTGCAAATGCGCTTTACTCCCTCCCTCTCCAAAAAATTAAAAAAAAAGGGTTAATTGGCCGTTTAATTAGTGTTTATGAATTGTTTAATTTATAGATTAACAAAAAAAATGTCATCTATCTATCTTGACCGTCATTAGCCTTCTTAGCTTCGTATCCCACAAAAGAACAATGAAACCTGGTCTATATTAGTTTCGTTTTGCAAAAAATTAAGCTAATTAATACAATGAAAATGGGTGAGAATATATTGCCCTAATTATATCTCCATGGCTTAAATAGATTCTATGTGTCATATGACTTCTATTTCCCCAACTGATCACACAAGTCAAGCCAAAAAAGAGACCTGTTATTATTATTTTTTTATTAAAGCCAACAGGGATTATGTTTATGAGGTATATATATAGAAAATTAACATGACTTAATTGTGAGCTTGTTAGCCCTAACAAGGCTTATCTTTTTTACTTCCCAACAAATTATAAGGACTCAGAGTCAAACAATTATTGAATATATGTGTGACACGGGCGTATTAGTTTCAAAAGCATTTCATTATTTTATTCAAGTAGTTTGTGGCACTAGATAAATTATGCAAACAAATTCCTAAAAGAAGAAGACATTTTTATAAAAATATATATATATACACATGAAAACATATAGTGTGAAACTCAAAAGAATCCAACAAACTCAAAAGATATGACATAATAAAATGGGACCCATTGAAAAAGTAATACATGCGGGGCTCAACAGTCAGTCGTCAGCTCAGGACAGTCAACTCAGACAACCAGAGTGAATAAATCAACCAGCATCGGGAGCCGAGCAGCTGATGCCGGTAAGGAGCTCCCCAGAACTCAAGTTAACTGTCCACGTCCACTAGAAAATTTCTACAACAAGCGGGACATCAAAATCCATCTGACTTCGCAGGGTCTTCTGACCAACTACACCCACTTTGTGAACTGATTGTATAACCGTGTTAGAAGAGTGTGTGTTTTCGGCCTAGAGAAGAGGAGGGGAAGAGGGGGG
>JXCR01037975.1:84542-94761 GCA_002079205.1 Phalaenopsis hybrid cultivar | reverse complement strand
GCAGTGACCCATAGGAATGGGCATGTCATGGCGATAGAGGCCCTAAAAGAGGGTATGCCGGTAAGGCAGTGACCCAAAGGAATGAGCATGCTATGGTGACAGGCGCACACAAAAAGGGTATGCTGGTAAGGCCATGCAAAAGAATGAGCATGCCATGGCGATAGGGGCCCGAAAAGAGGGTATGTATGTAAGGCCATGAACCGAAGGAATGGGAATGCTCGTGGAGGCAGGGGCCCAAAAAAGAGAGTATGTTGGTAAGGTAGTGACCCAAGGGAGTGTAACTCAAGCAGATGATATCAAACAAGCAAGCAAACATGTACATGCACATACACATCATGCAATAATGCAAGTGAGTGGTCGAACAGGCCATGGTGGCTGGTCAAACCAAAGTGCACGGTTGACCTGGTCGAGGCGGTGGATTGAACCAAAGTGATCGATTTATTGGACTGGAGTGGCATGTCAAACCAAAGTGAGATGCTTGCTCAGTTGAGGGGTCAGTTAGAGCAAATTAGGATGCTCACCAGACTAGGATGGCCAGTCAGAGCGAAGTGAGATGCTAACTGGGTTGGGGTGGTCGATCAGAGCAAAGCGAGATGCTCACCGGGCTGAGGCGGCCAATAGAAGCAAAGTGAGGCACTCACCGGACCAAGACAACCTGTCAAAGCAAAGTGAAATGCTCATCGGTCTGAGGTGTTTGATCAGAGCGAAGTGAGATGCTCACTGGGCTGGGGCGGCCGGTTGGAGCTAAGTGAAATGATCATCGGGCTGGGGCAGCTGTTTGAATCAAAGTGAGATGCTCACCGGGCCACGGTGGCCGGTCAAAACAAAGTGAGATGCTCACCATGCTGAGGAGGCCAATTGGAGCAAAGTGAGACACTCACCGAGCTGGGGTGGCCGGTCAGAGCGAAGTGAGATGCTCACCAGGCCGGGGGCAGCCGATTGAAGTGAAGTGAGATGTTCACCGGGTCGGGGCAGTCGATCGGAGCAAACTGAGATGCTCACCAGGTTGTGGTGCCATGTCAGAGCAATTTGAGTTGCTTATCAAACCAAGGAGGCTGATCGGAGAAAAGTGAGATGCTCACCAGGATGGGGGGGCCAGTCAGAGCAAAGTGAGATACTCACAAGGCCGAGGCAGTCTGTCGGAGCGAAGTGGAATGCTCACCAGGCCAGAGCGGCCGGTCGGAGCGAAGTGAAATGAAAACGTGCTCAAAGTAAAATGAATGCAATTTGAAGCAAACCAACATGTAGATAGCCAACCAGGCTCATGCTAGCTACAAAGATTTTTTCGCTCTACAAACACCCACAATCTTATAGAATAGACTAGCTACAAAGCTTTTGTCTTCCTCTACGATCAAACTCAACTTATCCTTCCAAGGGAGATTAGGATCTCCAAAGCCGTGGGGAATTGGGATTCCAACCCGTGGGGAACAAGGCCTAAGGCTCACAAAATAGGGGATCATTTGACTTAAAATAAGAGTGGACAATGCATGGAATTTTTACCCTATGACTCCCTCTAAAAAATCAATGATCCATCACACAGGCACATCATCATGCCAGCTCACACTAGCGCACACACCCCATATGGGTGATCGAACCCACATAGACACTACTAACTTTAAGGCTGGTTAAGAGTATAGGAAAATCTCACCACTGTGACGGTTCCGAATGTGTTCTCTTTATTTGCTCCAAGCTCGCTTCTTCGCAAATGCGACTGTGATCATTTACCTCCCAACAAATGAAGACTGGAGCTAATAAGAAAAAATGAGGTATGCAAAGTACCCAAAAAAAAATAATTTGACCTTATAAAAATGTAAAGCAACATATACCTTAGCGACACCCAACATCGGAGAAAGAGGGGAACCCGCGAGGATGCTTACGAGAAGAAGCGTCAGTGAAGGTCTTTCCCACAAGGTGGAAGATGTCCATGCCCCTAAAATAGTGGTACCCTCATTTTCCATCGGTGGTGGATCACTCTGACGGGTTTCTAATCACCAAAAATATGGGAAGATTAGTTGAAGGAGATAGCTCGCCCTCGGCACGCAAAGGAAAAAAACAAGGAGTGTTTTCTGCATGCAGAGCAGGTATTGGTCGGAAGCGAGATGACGACATAAGTTTCGCATGTTGGAGAAGGCTCGAATGTGGGAGGGAGGTCGAGAAGAGGTGTTGAGGATGTAAAGCATGGAAGGAGGAGAGAAGGTTGGATCTCTGCATAGAAAGGAGCTGAGGTCGGCCAAATCTGGTCGCTGAAGTTGGAGGAGACTGACGGAGTGTCTTGGTCGAGAGGAAGCAACATGCACTGACAGCCAGAGGAGAGGTGTGGACGACGATGGGATTGCCGGCAAGGAGCAGTGGCCTACGTGCCTTGGGCGCGAGGGAGAAGATGGAGATGGGCTAGAGTACAGCTGAGAAGTTTCACGAAGAAAGTGGGAGAGGAGCGTGTGTGATCGGATAAGGAATAAGGGAGAGAGAGAGAGGAGCGTGAGATTAAAAAGGATAATACATTTTTTTTATTTTCATAATAATAATAATATTATTATTATTATTATTTAAAGCTCCCTCTTGTGCATTTTTCGCCCAAACATGGCGTTGTAGTGAAATGAGCGTCCCCTAGATAAAATGGATGTTCTGGACGCGATCACACAATCCATTTCATCATTTGGGGTCATTCAGACTATTTTTTCAGCAATCAGGCTCAAAATAATAATTCACACATTTTTAGCCTGCTCAAGAAGTCATGGCAAAATATACATCCTCCCTAGGTGAAATTAACGTTACGGCATGCTCATGTGGTCTGTTTCATCCAGACAACTTTTTTGACGATCAGGCACAAAACGATAATTTATACATTTTTAGCTCACTCGTGAAGTCGTAGAGAAATAAACATCCTCCATTAGTGAAATCGACGTTTCAAACATGCTCACGTGGTCCTTTTGTCATTCGAGGTCATCTAGACGACTTCTCAGATGACCGAGCCAACAAGAACCAATTTTGCATGCGACGCGACAACTAATATTCGTTGATTTAATAAAATTACTCCAACGTGCCAAATGCTGATCGACCTTCACCTAAGAAAAAACTAAAGCCTTGTAGAATGACTTTGGCTAAATGCCCCTCAACATGCATCGAAAGGTCATGGGTGAGTGTCTAAACTACTGGATGTTACGGACAGGCCGTAAACTATCTCGAGTTATGCAAGTAAACACCCTACACTCGTGACATCAAAAATTGATGCCAACACCTATGACTAAAAGTTGGAGCTCCAAAAGATGGAACTTATACCTGCTAGTGGCAAATATGCCTCAAGAAAGAAAGATAAGTGGAGGTTCAGTTACAAAGCTGAAAAATGCTCCAAACAAAAAAGACTTGCACCTCGTTTAGTTCGGGGAACTTTCTAACACCCTAAATGCACTAGACAACCACCTATATAAAGATATGATGAGCTAGTGAGGTTAGAGAAGTACGGGGACTCCTCCTCTGGATATGTAAATATGAATGCAATTATCTAGAGTGATCCTTAATTATTGTGGAAGCCTTATTAATATATACAAGAAATAAAAGTGTAATTTTTAAAGTCTGAATAGTTTAATCCTAAATTTTAATTATCTTGAATATTTTATTTAATATTTTGCAGAAATTTTACAATTTTAGGGTCTTTAATGAGTCTATATTGTATTGTAAAATCCGAGATCGCAGAAAGAAACAAGGAAAAATTCATGCAGATGTACAGAAATGCTGACAAGTACTAAAAGTAAAACAAGCCAAATAAAATAATAAAAGGCCGATGCCGTTGTGCCAGCAACAGATCCTAGAAAATAAAAAGACGGTCGAACCTCACATATATATTCTTTGTCTTAATTCTATACATCAATGAAACATGCAAAATTAAGGTACAGGTTACGAGCATCTGCTCCTGGTCCCCTCCACGTGGTTCCCGCTCTAAATGCCTCGGAACCAGTGCTCGTATCTTATTTCTGCTACATGACTCTCCTAGACTCTAAAAGTACATATGAAAAAAAAAAGACTCAGTTCTACATAAAAGATAAATGTTAGCAGGAAAGCTCACATGCATATAGCGTATAATGATCGATGTCCTATAAGCGGGGGAGCTAAATAGCACCTGCAAGCAAGTTGTTAGAAATCATTAATTGCTCCCTCATAGTGGTACCTATGTGTGCATAAAGAGGCATGACTCCCTGCAAAAAAATGCACTAACACACTACCATACATATGAAACATGCAGTCACACCACAAACATAATGTAAAAGAGTTATACCTGGCTAAGGCAACCAATCCAGGAAATAAAAAACAATAGTCAGACATAAAAAAAAACTACCTAGAAACTAAAATCATAGTCTAGCACACATTGTTAAATTGCAATAACCTGGTGACTAAGTGAGGGGTAAGTCGGGGTATAGTATGACTTTGATGGGGTCGTCATGTCGGTCTCATCCTAAAGATCCGAAGGATCTAAATGGTTTCACAAAAAGGGGATGAAACAAGTTAGATCTATTAGATCCTTAGCACAATCATACTCGTGTCAATCCTGATGACTTAACTCACGTTGTTCACAGAAATCAACCCAACAAGCAATGCTCTTTAAGGCATCACGACCGACACGAAGTCACTCTCCTAACGAATAGGACAAGCCATCAAGAAATGGGCAAACAAACAGTCATCCAAGAAGCCAACATTGTGATTGCTCGACCAAAGTATGGGGCAATCACAACAGGCGCCTAAAAAGGCAAACACACATCATGCAAATGAATGCAAGGATGCTACATGCAGCATGACACACATAAACGAAATGTACCAGTAACACGGGCCACCTATAAAGAGGAATTACACCTTCCTGAGGACCCAGGATGCCATGCAATTAGTAGGCGCTGGCTACAGGTGAGTTTGCATTGAGTAAAAAGATACCTATAAAGTGTATTTACACCTTACCTAAGAGGTACTCACTGAGCATGCATGCAAACATGCATGATATGTAGCACACATATAAGAAGTGCACCAAAGTGGTGAAAGCGAGTATGTCACGAAGGCAGTGACTTAGAAATGATGGACATGCCATGAAGGCAGCGACCAAAAGGATAGGCATGCCGAGGAGGCAGTGGACCGATCAAATGGGTATGCCGAGGAGGTAGTGACCCAGGGTTGGGCATGTCATGACGGCAGCGACTAGACAGATGGGTACGCCGAGGAGGTAGTGACGACATCAACCTAAATGAATAGGATATGCTAACTCGACGATGGGCATACCGTGATGGCAGCGGCCTAGCAGATGGGTACGCCAAGGAAGCAGTGACCCAGAGATGGGCATGTCGTAGCGGTAGTGGCCCAGAAAAATGTGTATATCAAGGAGGTAGTGACCCGGAGATGCGCATACTGTAGTGGCAGTGGGTATGCTGAGAAGGCAGTGACCCAAAAGTGTACAAAGCGTGGAAGCAGCGAGCCGAATAAATGGGTATGCCAAGGAGGCAATGATCTGAGGGTGGGCGTACCATGGAGACAGCGACCAGACCAAGAGTGCAACTTAAACAAGTGACAGTGCTCGTGCAAACAGGCAAGCATTCACATGCAAATCTTGATGGAACATGCAATATGCTTGAGTGATCGGTCGACTGGGCCAACCGGACTAAAGTGATTAGTTGATCAGATCGGGAGGCCAGTCAAACCAAAGTGGTCGGTCAACCGAGCAGGGGTGACCAATCCAACTAAAGTGATCAGTCGACCAGACTAGGGCAGTTGGTTGAACCAAAGTAACCGGTCAGCGGGATCGGGGCGGCCGATTGAACCGAAGTGCTCAAGTGATCATGCTTATGACATGCAATACAATCCATACGCCAAAAATGCTAAGAAATGCTACATGTACATGTAATGTAACCCAACCACTCAACGACACATGGAACTCGTCCTAACGACCTCACTTAGGAAACATAAGGTTGACACACTAGGATCTGCGTCATCGCTGCCTTCAGCTCTGGCATGACAATGTGAAGGGCTCCCCCTTCCGATTTCTCGTAGGGTAAACTCTCCACCGTTCGTAGGGAAGACTAGCTACAAAGCTTTTTTTGCTCTACGAACACCCACAATCTTATAGGATGGAATATCTACAAAGTTTTTTTTGTTCTCTATGATCAAATTCAACTAATCCCTCCAATGGAGATTAGGAGCGTCAATGCTGTGAAAATTGGGATTCCAACATGTGGAAATCAAGGCCCAAGGCTCATAATAGGGAATCACTAAGCTTCGTATAGGACTTGGCCAGCGATAGGATTCCAGCTTCCTCTAGGTAAATCAATGATCAATCATATAGGCACGTCATCACGTCGGCGTGCTGGCTCATGCCGACGCACGCACCCCGTGTGGGCAATTGAACTCACACGCCTAGATACCACTTATCCTAAAGTTGGCTAGGGTTTAAGGAAATCTCACCACCGTGATGGTTGCAGACGCATTCACTTTGCTTGCTCAAAGCTGTCAGCATCTGATCCATGTACCGACGTACCTCACAACGAGACACATAAACGAGCGGAGCTAGTGAGGGCAAGAGGCTTTATTTCTAGAGAATCTCGCAATTAAACATAAAGAAAGCAGAAAAAAAATAGTCAGGAATGCAAAATACACAAAATAAAGGATTATCACATACAAAAATGAGACCGGTACGTACCTTCGAGAAGGGTCGCTCGGGCCTAAACATGCCCAAATTTATCAAGCAAGGAATCAAAGAAATTTTGCATGAGGATTCTATGCAACGAGCTCATCTACTTTGCTCCCTAATAATAGAAGATATCAGAATAGGTCATTAGCGCACTTTTTAAGTGTTTTTCAAATAACAAAAAATCCACACATATCTATATTTATGAATTAGCATCCTTGCATATAGAGAAATCCCATCAATTAGTAGTTGAGGGCTTCTAAATCATAAAAGATCTAAACTCATTTACTTATGAATTAATATGCTTGCATATTCTAACATAATTAGAGCAAGAAATTACCCAGATTTTCCTTCCCTTTTGCCTCCATGGTTTCGATAAAAAGTACTGCAGAAGGAGAAGACAAATGGGAGATAGCGAGATAGAGAGCTAGGGTTCACTAAAGTTTTATAGTACTATAATAATAATAATAATAATAATAATAATAATAATAAATAATAATAATAATAATAATAATAATAATATTATTATTATTATTCTCTGTGCACTTTTAACAGTATACGTCCTCACAACGAAGTTGATATCCTTCTTAGCTAAAATCGACATTCAGACGCATTCGTGCGGTCCATTTCGTTATTTGGGGTCGTTCGAACCACTTTTTCGGCGATCGACCCAAAAAATGATAATTCGCGCAACTTTAGCCCACCCGCAAAGGCACAACGAAATGGACATCCTGCCTATGTGAAATCGACGTTTCGGACGCACTCGCGTAGTTCGTTTCGTCGTTCGGGGTCATCTAGACAACTTTACTGAAGATCGAGTCAATTCGAGCAAATTTCGCTTGCGACACGACGTATAATATTTGTTGACTCGATCGGAGTCGTCCGATGTGCAAAATGCCGACCGTCCTTCGCCTAAGCGAAAGCCAGAGTCTAGCGAAACAACCTCGACAACGTGCTCCTCAACACGAGAAATATTTACGTACAGAGAACGCATGCAACTCTCCTTGCGCAATCCCATCCCACTAACCCCTCAATAACATTTGTGAAGGTTATTAGGGGGCTATTGCGGACTTATTTTGGAGCTATTTAGAGTCAATAACCTAACACCAAAAAAAAATGTGAAAGTGTAACTGCGGAGGGTATTGACTCAACCAAATATCTCGAGTTACGGAAACGTGACATCAAAAACTAATGCCACCAGAGCCTTCCTTAGTTGGACATTTCTGTCTCCTAAACTGTTGGATCTTCTCAAGATTCATGTTAGTACATCCCGATGTACAGTTATGACACTCATGTGTTATAAATATAAATATCAAACTTTGGAAGCTATAAGCGTATACAAATAAGAAATCTGTGGCATGTTTATAAATTTCTCAATAAAATTACATAGCATGCAAATAATACCTATTTATAAATCTCATGTCTAAACCTTTATATTTAACTACTTGCCACACAATTTTTTTTGCTTATTCATGTCTAACATCTAAACTTCCATATTCATATTTATAACACCTTAATGTTATAAAAAATATATATATGAAAGAGTATATTTAATTTTAAAAATTAATTGCAGCGATACTTTTAATAGAATATTAAACGCTCGAGTGTAATGCATGTAAATATGGACTATAAATATATAAAAAGTGTGGGGTATTTATGTAACATTGGATTGAATGAAGCTTAATNTAACATCTAAACTTTCATATTCATATTTATAACACCTTAATGTTATAAACAATACATATGAAAGAGTATATTGCATGTAAATATGGACTATAAATATATAAAAAGTGCGTGGTATTTATGTAACATTGGATTCAATGAAGCTTGAATTTTTTTAATTTAAATTTTCATATTTTGAAATAATAAAGTTGAAAGTTATTTTATTGATATATTTCTCTTTTTTTTTTCTTTTTTTTTATCAATGAAATATATTTGAAATACTTTTTCAATGTTTTCTCATATCTAACACCTAAATTTTAATATTTACATTTAAATCATTCAAAATATGCATAAAACAGTGTATAAGTTAATATATAATTAAAAATACAAAAATCCAACTNTTTGAAATACTTTTTCAATGTTTTCTCATATCTAACACCTAAATTTTAATATTTACATTTAAATCATTCAAATATGCATAAAACAGTGTATAAGTTAATATATAATTAAAAATACAAAAATCAAACTTTTTTTTTGTTAGATATGTAAATAAATAGAAATTGTTTGGTGTCTATAAAAATGCACATTTCTTTTATTAGAAGATAATATAATTATTGAAAAGTTCCAGTTCTTTTTATTTTAGAGATGATTCCTTTGATTGAGCTTTACTGATGAGATTTATGNAGCAAGCACTTCTTATGTATTTACATATCATACACCTGAACTTTCATATGTACATATATTTGCTTTAAACTCGTCCATGAAAAGATGTATTTCACTTTTAGAAAATAACAAGCGTTATTTTATACATTGATCAATAATAATAAAAAAAAGGCTAAACCGCACTTGTGCTTTATTTTATCTGTCTGCTTTTTCTTCTTCCCCGCTCCAGCTCCGCGGAATACTCGGTTCAGCGCTTGGGAGATCCGCTCCCACATTTGCTTCATTTTTCCAGCTCCGGCGTCATCCCCTCTACTGCCCCTGCCGGACCGTCCAGACAGAATTCGAATTAGTCTGACGACTTTTCCCATGCCAATGTTCTTCGACTGCTCCCAACCACTCGGCTTGATTTATAGTGATATTTTTTTTAAAATAAAAGAGAAAAAATCGAGAACCGTTTTTGAATTACATGACTAATTAATGTGCTAATTTTCGTGGTCCTGCTTGTCTAAATTTGTGCGAATCATTCACAGTCGCTCGACTCTGTCTCTGGACAGTTCGGCAGGGGCAGTAGAGCGCTTAAGAAGGATGACGCTGGAGCTGGAAAACTGAAGCAAATGTGGGAGTGGATCTCCCAAGCTCTGAAGGGAGGATTCCGCGGAGCGAGAGCTGGGAAGAAGAAAAAGAAGGCAGACAAGATAAAGCACAAGTGAGGTTTAGCCTTTTTTTTTTATTATTAATCAATGTCTGAATATTCACGATAATTGTAGCCCATTACTAATTGATCAATCTCAAATTACCAACCGTCAACAAATTATATGATGGATTTCTAGTCTACATCATCAATTTAAGAAAAATTACATTTCTTACACCTAGACTTTCATATTTACTCACATAACACTCAAAGTGTTCTAGGAATGGGTGGACACCGCATGCAGAGATGCATGCGGTGTCCGATCCTGACCGTAGATCTCGCTAATCTACGGTCATGATGTATTTCGGTGGACTCCACTTTAATTTTTTTTTTTTATTGCATCCTGACCGTGGATCACTGTGATCTGCGGTCAGGATTGGACACCGTCCGTATGCAATAATTTTTCGTCTGTGAGTGCTAAACGGTATATTCCTGGGTGCAGGTGCAGGTGCAGGTGCAGGGGAAACACCTTGATGTATGTGGGCCTACTAATCTTAATTTAATCACCTCCGACCTCAAATCTAAACATTTTTCTATCCTCTAGT
>JXCR01037975.1:36764-68832 GCA_002079205.1 Phalaenopsis hybrid cultivar | reverse complement strand
AGCCATGCGGCGTGCTCTGATTCGACGCCGCCTTCTGAGTCAGCTGCCACGCGTCGCGCTTTATCGCTTCAGAAGATCATCCGGCTTGATCTCCGCCGTTCATTCGATACACGCGAAGATGGACGGCATCCGTTCATCGTCCCCGATTGCCTTAACCGAGAACCGTCCATTTTAAAACCTTAAGATCTCTCTCATTTCTTAATGGATTTTAGTGATTATTTTTTTTAAATTGCTCGTATTAAAGAGACGAACACATCCATACGATTAAGACACTATTAAATTAAGCCATTGTAAACATAGAACTCGCGAAGGCTCGGGAGAGTGAGGGAGGTTATACGTTTGCTCCGAGAGGTGTAGCCTCAATCAGAGATTCTTCACACCTTTGTTATACTCCAAAGAGCTTAGGGATGAAGTCTCTGGCTCTAGTGTAAGGCCTATGTATGATTTCGATCAAAGCCGATTTTGGGTGTTGGTTGAGAGCTATGATAGAGGCTCTGTGGAAGGGGGTTTTGATAGGGCTTTGGCTTCTTTCACTCTTGTGAAGGTGTATAGCCAATTAATTTGGAGTTTGGTGCTGTGTAGGTTAGGATTGTGATTGGTGGCAAGGATTTGAGCTCAAAATTGGCTCTCTGTGGTGGAATTGAGAGGGGGAAATGGATTGGGATGTGCTTAAATTTGGCTCTCTGTGGTGGAATTGAGAGGGGGAAATGGATTGGGATGTGCTAAGGGTCCCTCAGGGAAGCTCTAAGAGGAGTTTGGAAGGCCTCAGGGGGAAATGGATTGGGATGTGCTAAGGGTCCCTCAGGGAAGCTCTAAGGGGAGTTTGGAAAGGGGGAAATGGTGGGATGTGCTAAGGGTCCCTCAGGGAAGCTCTAAGGGGAGTTTGAAAGGCCTTGGTGAAAATTTTTTTTACCACACACTATTCATGGTNAATTAATTTTTGATCAAATTTTCTATTTTTTCATTTTAGTTTAACATGTAGAGATTCAATAGACTTCTAAACTGTGGGCATAAAAGCAAATAACACACTAACATGATAAACAAAAAATACAGGGCAGCAATTTCTGAATTTCAAGTTTAAGATCTAAACTAACAAGATTTTCTACTTAACAGATAAGAAATTAAGTTAAGTTCTAAACTAACTAAATCACAGTACTAACACAAAACAACAGCTGCTACGCTAAAATTTAAAAATGAAATACTATCTAACACAATAATCACAACAACAATAAAACAAAGAATTCAAACACAACAAAAATCTAAGTCCAAAACAACACGTAGATGCAAATGTAGCAAGCTCAGAACACATAGTTCACATCATATTACAACCATAAAATGAATCTCATAGCTCTACTCTTCATCCTCAGAATCATCACTGTACCATTTTTCTGCAGGTTCATAATCAGAATATCGAGGATATGGAAGAAATTGCACTCCTAGTTCACCTCTAATTAGGCTCTCCAAAGATGAGTGGAATTTCTCTTCATAATTACTCTTCCTTATATTATAACTATTTGTATGATCTGCTAAACGTTCTAGATTTTGTACCTTGTCAGCAGTAAAATTGATATTATCCATCATCTTCTGCAATAACTCATCCTGAGTCTTGGTATCACCTTTAGATGTAGAAGCACGAGAAGTAGATGGTCGTGACTAAGATAAAGCGAAGGTAGATGCAACAAACGTCTTTAATCCATAACTTATGGAAAATCCTCCTCTCCAGCCATAAATCGAATGCTCAGAATAAGTCTTCACATTCACCTTCGTAATGGGCTTTAGAGGTAACAAAACTTTCTCCCAACTATCATACTTCACTCCAGCCAGCTCGCATAATGAAAATATCAAGGAAGCAAATCCCATACCTGTAGTAGTAGCAACAGCAGCTGAACTGATGAAAGTGTGATAGATCAAAGCCCCTATGTTGATGGGCTTTCCCTCCTGAATATAATAGTTCAACGTTGCTCTCTCTGTGGTCACTTCACTGAGATGATTGGCGGAAGAAGACAAGCAGAAATGAAATAGTATCAGGCCTTTGAAGGTGCACATAACTTTGAAGTTGGAAAATTTACTCTCCTCTCATTGGTTATCTTCCAAAGCCCTCTCCCAATAGTCAAATATGAAATAGTCTCATCTAATTCCACCTCACTAGAACTATAATTTGCATAAAAACATAAAGTCTCCGGTGGTAAATGGTAAAACAAGTTGATTACCTTTGGAGTAAATGGTGCCAACTTTTCTCTAACCATAACTCAATCGTCTTCAGCCTCTGGGAGATTTGCATAAAACTCCCTCACAATAGAAATCACTGTGACTGCAGAGAAACAACAGAATTATTCCCATTGTCGGCGCGGACTATCAGGTCTTCTACCTCTCCACTAGGACTCTTGAAACATCGCTTTTGAACCAATTTTTGTGACTGTAGAGCGTCGCTATATCAATCCTGAGCTTTCGAACTGACAAACTTGCTCAAATTGAATGGGCTCTTTCCTCTACTCCTTTTCATTTTTGGTGCCATTCTACAAATTTGATAAATTCCAAAAAATAACTTTAAAAATCAAGTTTAAATTACTAAACTATACTTCCAAAAGAACTAACTAAACTTCCGAAGAAATTTCCATAGATTTTTTTTTCACTTTTTACCATGAATAGTAAATTTTCAAAATCTTCTAAATGTGCTCAAAATATATGGTGAAAATCCTCCTCGGGCAATGACACCAAAAACTTGATCCCGATAGTCTGTATATGTAAGGATTTATGAAGTTGACACCACTACTTAAGGATTTTAATCCCCGACAACAGCGCCAAAAACTTGATCCCTGAGTACCNTGGAAGTTCAAGTTGAGTAGAGAAGAGTTTGAAATTTCTAATGGTGAGGGCTCCTTGTCTAGTTTTCTAAGAGTAGTCAATATGAAGTTTGGAATTTCTAATGGTGAGGGTTCCATGTCTAGTTTTCTAAGAATAGTCAATAGAAAATTGTAGAATTTCTAATGGTGAGAGTTCCTTGTCTAGTTTTCTAAGAATAGTCAATAAGAAAATAAGTGTAGAGTTTCTGATGGTGAGGGTTCCTTGTTTAGTTTTCTAAGAATAGTCAATAGAAAAGTCAATGGCTAGACCTTAGGCTACTAAAGAGGAAAAACTGAACCTCAACCAAAAGTGAGGTCAACATCAACACAACTACTTGAAAATTTTAATCCCTGACAACAAGGCCAAAAATTTGATCCCTGAATACTTAATGCTTATGCACAGTATAAAAATAGTTTTGATGGTATTTTTCACTTATATTTCTTTATTTTGCAACAAAACAAAAAACTTGATATTGAAGAAAAATAAAAATTTAACTTTTTAATTTATATATATTTATATTGGGATACTACATAAGTATACATATTGTTATCAAGTAATATAAGACTTTTTGATTAAGACCTGAATATCAAACCCACATGGAATATTATGCAATATGCACTTTTGAGAAAGTTTTTCTATTTTTAAGAAGATAATTACTTAAACTAAAAATGATTTTTGCAGAAAATTAAATTTTAAAATATTTTTGGTATTTTTGATATTTTAACAAAACAGTAAAAAGATAACTAAAGTTTTTATAGAAGAAAAGTGTTTAATATGAAAATATCTTTCTTCTTATCATAAACAAGTAATAAGTATAGGAATTTTGTTGTAGAATTATGCAAATTGTATTGTGCCAAATAGGAGCAATAATATTCTTTACCCTTCCTAGAGATGCTATAAGAACATTGACTAATTTAAAGTTTGAATAGTTCTGAAGACCGGCTAGGCAGGGAAGAAACTAGCTCTCACTTTAGAGTTCCCTCAATTCCCTCCACCTGGGGGCTAACATTCTCATATCATAACCTAAAATAGTAAACCAAGTTTGGGGCTTTAACCTATCACTTTAAAGTCCTCTAACTTTACACCCATCAATGAATATTTCTTTATTTATTTGCACTCAATCATATGAACTATATTCTCATTTTTACAAACTCATGTGATTCTTTCCAATTGTTAATTGAGACAATACCAGCCTGATTCTTACATGTTCTTAGAACAAATTTTAGCATCTGGATTCGCCAAATCAAGAAGTAAATGAAGTGCATGGATTTATGTCATCACAACTTCTTCTAACATTAAGATCAACACTCTCCACAACTTCCATCCAAAACTTAATTACTTATCATTTTAAAAATAAAGATAAAAAAAATTACTCAAAATCCATGGAGAAAACAAAACTATATTTTAGTTTAAAAGAAGAAATCATTGTCAAACCAACAACAAGTCTCAATTAAAATCAAAAGTAATCTAAAACAAAAAGATAAAAACTTATCTCAAGTCCTCCACCAAACTCTTAAAGTTCCTTTGAATCTCTTCTCTTTTACAATCACTCAAAACAAAATAACAAAAAGGATAAAGTAAATAAAAAGTGGTTCCTGAAAATTTCTTCGAACTAACTCCCCAGAAAAGAAATTTCAAAACTTGCCAATATTTTCAGGACTCTTTTCGAAGTCATCTCTTCTTTCTTTTATAGCTTTCCAAGAGGTACCTTGGGATCCCTTTAAAATGTGACTTGATTCGATGTATTTGCCCAAGATATGCATCCTTTCATGGTAATTTTCATCCATGGTGGTTACAACCATCTATTAAGCTAATGGGTGCCTCAAAAACCTCTTCGAAATTTGTGAAAATTGATTTTACTGGTCTAGTAACTGCCACTGGCACTTAAGCGCGGGGTCTCGGCGCTTAGGCACGACCTTATCTGTTTAACCGGCGCTTAAGCGCCGGATTTTACGCTTAGGCGCCAAAACTCGTTTGCAAATTTTTTCACCTTTTTGCTCCAAATTTGATCCTTTTTCACTCCTTTAAGAATTTTTTTCATTTTTACTTGTATCTGCAAGAAAAATATAAAAATACCTTCCATTAAAGCGCAATATCTCAAAAATATGTATAAAAATATGTCTAAAAATATTATATATTTTAGGTGTATCAATATACTGATTATCACCAAATACAAATAACTCCTGAGGATCAAGAGAAAACAACATTTACCAGTCCTTATGGTACATTTGCTTTTAGAAAAATGAACTTTGGTTTATGTAATGCCCCTGCTACATTTCAAAGATGTATGATGACAATTTTTTTTATTTAATTGAAAAAAGGATTGAAGTCTTTATGGATAATTTTTCAGTGTTTGGAACTTCATTTGACTCATGTCTACAATATTTTTCTAAAGTTCTCAAATGACATGAAGAAACAAATTTAGTCCTTAATTGGGAAAATTCCAGTTTATGGTAGCAAGATGAATTGTATCAGGACATCAAATATCAGAAAATGGTATGGAAATAGATCCCACTAAAATTTAAGTGATCACTAATTTACCTTATTCAACAAATATAAGAGAAATTAGGAGTTTTTAGGACATGCTGAATTCTACAGGCGATATATTCAAAGCTTTTCAAAAATTGCTAAGCCTTTATGCCATCTACTGGAGAAAGATGCAATTTTCAATTTTTATGAAAAATACCTAAAAGCTTTTGAGTTATTAAAGGAAAATTTAGTCACTCAACCAATTATAGTTTCACCAGATTGGGGAAAAGCTTTTGAATTGATGTGTGATGCTAGTGTTTATGCTATTGGAGCTATTTTAGGACAAAGATATAATAAAATTTTTAAAGTAATTTACTATGCTAGTAAAACTCTGAATGAATCCCAAATTAATTATACAACAACTTAAAAAGGGTTTTTAGCAATAATATATGCTTTTGATAAATTTAGATCATACTTAATTGGAACTAAATGTATAGTGCATACATATCATTATGCTATGAAATACTTAATGAAAAAGAAGGATGCTAAACCTAGACTTATAAGATGAGTTCTACTTTTGTAAGAATTTAACTTTAAAATAGTAGATAGAAAGGGGACTGAAAATCAAATTGCTGATCATTTGTCCATGCTTGAATTAGAAAAAATCACTCTATTTTGAAAAAGAAATTAATGAACATTTTCTAGATGAAAAACTGTTCAATATTAATGAGTGGCATGTTCCGTGGTATGCTGACATTGTGAACTTTCTTGTTAGTGATATTATACCCTATAGAATGACATAACAACAAAAGAGGAAATTTATATCTGAAGTTAAGATTTATTTTTGGAATGACCCATTTTTATATAAATAAGAGAAGAATCTGATTATTTGAAGATGTGTGCCTTTAGAAGAGGCTTATGAAATTATAAAAAAATGTCATAATTTTGATTGTTGGGGACATTTTGGTGTTGATAAAATAACATACAAAATTTTACAATCTGGATTTTATTGGCCTACTATCTTTAGAAATGTTAATGCTTATATAAAAACTTGTGATAGATGTCAACGTGCAATATTTAGAAGAAATGAGATGCCCCTCAATTATATGCTAGAAGTTGAAATATTTGATATTTGGGGATTATATTTCATGGGACCATTTATACCATCTTTAAAAAATTTATATATACTGTTAGCAGTGGATTATGCATCCAAATGGATAGAAGCTGTTGTTTTACCTCGATGTGATGCTCTTAGTGTTGCAAAGTTTTTGAAAACGAACATATTTTGCAGATTTCAAGTGCCGAGAGTTATCATAAATGATGGGGGAAGTCATTTCAGAAATATCATAATGGAGAAATTGTTAAAGAAATATCGTATAAACCATAGGATTGCTACTGCTTATCATCCTTAGATAAGTGGTTTGACTGAATTATCCAATCGTGAAATTAAACGAATGATGGAAAAATCTGTAAATCCAACAAAAATGGATTGGTCAGTCAAAATTGAATAGGCTTTGTAGGCTTATAGAACTGTATACAAAACCCTTATAGGATGTCAAGGCAAACTTAAGTCATATTGAGAAAGCTAATATGACTTAATTATATAATATTTGGAAAAGCTTGTCACTTAACAGTTGAACTTGAGCATAAAGCATATTGGGTGATTAAAGAGTTCAATTTTAATTTGAAAGATGCTGGTGAGAAAATATTATTACAATTAAATGAGCTTGAAGAAATAAGCAATGAGTCTTATGAAAGTGCTAAGATTTACAAAGAAAAGATGAAGATGTGGCATGATCGAAGGATTTTTACTAAAAATTTTCAGCAAGGGAAACAAGTTTTGCTATATAATGTAAGGTTAAGATTATTTCGAGGCAAACTTAAGTCCAGGTGGATGGGCCCACTTGGTGCGATGAAAGTTTATCTTTATGGAGCTATGGATATCAAAGATCCTAAAACTGAGAAAGTTTTTAAAGTGAATGGTCATAGATTGAAACCTTATTTTATATAATATCAACTTAACTTTAACGATCGAATGATGTTGGGATCAACCAGAATAAGCACTGGTTCAGGCTAACGACGTAAAACCAAGCGCTCTGTGGGAGGCAACCCATAGTTATCAGTGTGCTTTTGCTTTGATTAATTTTTTTGTGTGATTAAGAAAATTTGGGGTAGTATTTTTTAGACTATTTCATGTTAGTAATGATTTTAAGACTTTATTAAGTGACTTAGAAATGTTAGAATGAGTCTTTGGATGTTAAGTTACCCGATGCTAAATCAAGTACTGGCGCTTAAGTGCCAATATTCGTTGCTTAAGCGCAGACGTTAAAAACCATGTGTAAAAATGAAATTTTTAGAAGTTTTAACGATCAATTGGTTAACTTAAAAGTATCATGATTGTTTTAGGGCGTGCCTGCAAGTTATTGGAAGGATTTAGGCCTATAAATAGAAGGGTTTTGTGATGGAATTTCACCCTAGAATCATTTTTAGCCCTAAAGTCTAAGAGAAAGAGAAATTTGGAGAAATGCCTTCATGGGAGATGGATTTGAAGAAGAAAGAAGAGGTCATGAGGAAGAAATTCATTAGTTAGAGTGCACAAGAGATGTATGATGATTTCTTAGCTGTTAGTATCGAAGGAATATATAAAAAATATCAACAAAATTGAGGCTAACTTGGCTTTAATTGAGGAAAAGGTAAATGAAGATAATGCACATCTAGAGCATATTAAATGACAATTAAAAATACAATTTAGCCATACTAGTTATATAGAGGAAGTGGATAAGGTGATGTATCTTAAATAGAAATGAATTGAAGAAGATTGTATCAGAGTTCGTCACCACCGTCCATTTTATCAACTCTATATTCCAAATGCCCAAGGAGAGACTAATGAGAGATATGAATTTGTTCCAACAAATGAAGAATGAATTTAAGTTCAATGCTAAAATTTGCTTGTTAAGAGTTGTTTTATGTATTAGTGTTAAGTCTTGTTTTTGGTGTTTATGTGATGATATGTTTTATTGTGTAAGTTTGTTTAGTGTTGTATTTAGGAAAATTTTCTCATCTGAGATTTTTTGGAATGAGAATTATGTGTTGAATGTTGTTTGCAATAGTTCGTGAATGAATATAAATGTTTATTTAAGAATTATTTTTTATTTTAGCGTCGAATTGAATTAGTTATATTGGATAATTTTGAGAGAGAGGAGAGTTAAAGGAGAGGAAAAAAGTCATTTAATTATTATAAAACCATTTAAGGGTGGTTTACTTAGGCTAATAGTGCATTTTACTTACGTTCAAAAATATCAAAAATTGTGCACTGGCGCCTAAGCGCCAAAATCCTGTGCTTGAGCTCAAGGCAACCCGAGAAACAGACACCTAAGCACCACATATCTGCGCTTAAGCGCCGGTTCACGAAAATAGGTTTGTGAACGGTTAAAAATGACAATTAACCCCAAAAAATGCCATTTTCGCTCCTGCCATTGTATTCTTCCTTTAGAGTTCACGATTTTGAGTTTAGGGCAAACCTTTTCCTGGAGATTTTTTGGTGGATTCGAGCCAAATTTGCTAGATTTTGATTTCTTGAGGAAAGATCTTCACTTATATGTAGAAATTTTGGATTTTTATCATGTATTTTGAGCACATTATGGAGGTACCCAAAATTTACTATTCATGGTGAAAAACTTGAAAAAATCTATAGAAATTACATAAAAAGTGTAGTTTAAGCTTATATGAGTTAAGTTTAGTAGAGTAGACTTGATCTTTGAAATTATTGTGAAATTTGTAGAATGGCCCCAAGAATGAAGAGGAGCAAGGAAAATATCACTTTGATTTGAGTAAGTTTGTTAGTTTGAAAGCTCAGTACAGATATAATGATGCTCTACAGTCACAAAAATTGATTTTTGAGAGGTGTTTTAAAAATCCAGGTGGATCGGTGGAAGACTTTATCATTCACTGATAATTGGAACGATTCTGTTGTTTTTCTGCTGTGGCTGCGATTTCTGTAGTGCGGGAGTTCTATGCAAACCTGACTGAGGTGGAAGAGAATTGAGTCATGGTTAGAGGCAAATTGGTACCTTTTTCACCAGAGGTAATCAACATGTTCTACCATTTACCGCCTGATACTCTATGTTTTTATTTGAACTATAGTCCTACTGAGACGGAACAGGACGAGATTATATCAGTTTTGACTATGAGAAGGGGACTCTGAGAAATTACAAATAAGAGGAGAGTCAAATTTTTCACTTCAAAGTTAAAAGCACCATCAAAGGCGTGCACTACTTTATTTCAGCTCGTCTGTTACCAACGAATCATCTTAGTGAAGTTACAAGAGAGAGAGCAATGTTGAATTATTATATTCAGTAGTGCCAACCTATCAACATTAGAGCTTTGATTTATCAGACTATCATCAGTTCTGCCATTGCTGCTACCACTGCAGGTCTGAGATTTGCTTCGTTGATATTTTTTTTTTGTGTGAGCAAGCTGGTGTAATATATGATAGCTGGAAAGAAGTGTTGCTGCCTCTAAAATAGATTACAAGTGTGAATGTGAAATCATTTTCTGAACACTATTTTTGGTTGGAGAGGAGGATTTTTGAGAAGTTATGGACTATAGACATATGCTGCATCCACCTCCGCTTCTTTTACATCGAAACCATCCACCTCAAGAGCATCTAATTCTAGAGGTGAGTCCACTGAAACTCAGGATCAATTATTGTAGAGGAAGATGGATAATATTAATTATACCACAGATAAGGTCCAAAATCTAGAGCATTTTGTAGATCATATTGATGGATATGTCAGAAGACATAGTGATTATGAGGAGAAATTTCACTCATTTTTGGAGAACCTTATTAGGGGTAACCAAAGAGTAGAATTCCCTTCATATACAAAATATTCCGATTATAATAGTGACACTAATGATGATTATGAGGAGAAGGACTAAGGTTTTTTTATGTTTGTAATATGTGATGTACCATGTGGTGTGAACTTGATACAATTAAGTTAATGTACTTGTTGGACTATGTGATGTGTTAGACTTTTTGTTTAATTGTTATTGTAATATTTTTGTTTTATTAGTATTGTGTTTTAAATTTGAGGGTAGTAATTGCTGTTGTGTGTTGTGTAATGTGTTGTAGTTAGTTAGGAATAAACTTATTTTTATGTCTTGTGAAAGTTGAAAATCTTGCTAGCTTTAATTTTAAAATTTAATTTCAGAAACTTGCTACCCTGTATTTTCTTTTATCTCGTTAGTGTGCTTATTTTTTATGTTGAGATTGTGAAGTTAAAGTTAGTGTGTTTCTTTGCTTTTATGTCTGTACCCACTACTTAGAAGTCTAATGAATCTCTATATGTTAAAAAGTAAGAAATTTGATCAAAAATTAATTTTACTCCTATTTTTAGTTTTGAACTTGTATAATTAGGGTATACAAATTCTTGTAAGCATGTTATTTCAATTTTTATTCCTGCTTATATATATCAGCTGCTAAACTGTTTAATCTTGTTAAAAATTTAAGTTTGGGGAGAATGAAAAATATTTTCAAAACTTGAATTTTATTTGTTCTCAAATGAGCTATAAGTGAATTTGATTTGAGAAAAAAAATGATCATGTATATGAAGTTATATTAGGGAAGTGAAATTTTGATTATAGAAATGGGTAAGAAAATTTAGTTAAAATTTTATAAGTGATATAAAAAAAATTAAAGTTAAAAGTTCTTAAATGTAGAAATGATAAATATTGTGTAACTATCTTTTAAAAAATGTGGAAGGATTAGGCTTTTATTTTTGAAACTTAAATTTCTTTTATTAAAAATAATTTTCATCAGTTATTATTATGTTTGTAAGTAAAAGAAAAATATCAACTCTTTTCTTTAGGAAAGGAAGAGTGGAATTCAAAACCATTAAATACCTATATAAAAATAACAATCCTTGTCTAAAAAAAAATAAAAAAAAGGAAGAAAGAAAGAAAAAGAAAAAGAAAAGAAAAGAAAAGAAAAGTTGAAAAAGAGAGGAGAAGATTGAGGATTAGTGTCTAATCAAAAATTGGTTTCACATCTGATCTTATTAAAGTATAAGACTTGAGAAACTCTTAAAATTAAGGATATAATATAGTAAGTAAAATTAAACTTAATAAAAATTTTTAAGTGAAGGAAATAAAATGCCTAAGTTCTATATTTGGAAAATCTACAAGTATTTCTGAATTAGATAGGAACTCATATTTTTCATACTTCTTCACTTTAAGGATTTCTAAACTTTAAGTTGGTCTCATTCACTAGAGTTTTTTCTAAATTAGACTACTATATTTATAGAACAAAATTTTAGAAACTCCTAAACAAACTCATATATATAATCATACTTATTTGATTTTTAAAGATTGAAGTGTCACTTGAGGACAAGTAGTATTTTAAGTTTGGGGGATTGATACACCTAAAATATATAGTGTTTTTAGACATATTTTTATACCTATTTTTGAGATATTGTGCTTTAATGAAAGGTATTTGTGTGTTTTTCTTTCAAGTATGAGTAAAAAGGCAAAAAATGCCAAAAGGAGTAAAAAAAGATCAAATTTGGAGTAGAAATGCAAAAATGGTAAAAAAGTGTTTTGGCGCCTAAGCGCCAAAACCAGCGCTCAAATGCCGGTGAAACAAAGAAGGTCGCGCCTAAGCCCTAGAGGCCCCGCGCTTAAGCGCTAGTGACAGTTACTTCACGAGTTAATTCATTTTGATGACTTTTGAAGGGACATTTGAGACACCTATTTGCTAAAATGGGTGGTTATAACTACCAAGGATGAAAATATAATTAAAGGACTTGTGAAAGGAGGCATCCCTTGGTAAATACATCAAATCAGGACACATTTTGAAGAGATACTGATCCCAGAATACTGCTAATATGCACAATACAATAATAATTCAGATTATATTTCACTTATATTTCCTTACTTTGCAGCAACACCAAAAACTTGATCCGGAAGAAAATAAGAATTTAACTTTTAATTTATATATATTGAGATACTACACAAGTATACGTATTGTTATTAAGTAATATATGACTTTTCGATTAAAACCTGAATATCGAACCCACGTGGAGAATATGCAATATGCACTATTGAACAACAAACTTTATATTTATAGTAAAAAGATAATTATCTAAACTAAAGATGATTTTTGCAGTAATGAAAGTTTAAATATTTTTGGTATTTTCAATATTTTGATAGAACAATAACAATTTAAAAAGATAACTAGAGTTTTTGTAGAAGAAAAACACTAAATATGAAAATATCTTTCTTCTTGTTATAAATCAGTAATAAGTATAGGAATTCTGTTGTGGAAGTATGAAAATTGTGTTGTGCCAAATAGGAGCAATAATATTCTTTACCCTTGCTAGAGATGCTATAAAAAATATTTGCTAATTTGAAGTTTGAATAGTTCTAAAGACTGGCTAGGCAGGGAAGATACTAGCTCTCACTCCAGAGTTCCCTTGATTCCCTCCACCTGGGGGCTAACATCTCGTATGACAACCTAGAACAATAAATCAAGTTGGGGGCTTTAACCTGTTACTTTAAAGTCCTCTAACTCTACACTCTTCAATGAATATTACCCTATTTTTTACAACCTCACGTGATTCCTTCCAATTGTTGACTGAGACAATACCAGACTGGTTTTTACATGTTCTCACAAAAAATTTTAACAACTGGATTGGCCAAATCAAGAATTAAATAAAGTGCATGGATTTAAATCATCACAACTTCTTCCATCATTGAAGATAAATACTTTCCACAACTTTCATCCAGAACTTAATTACTTATCATTTTAAGAAGTAATATAAATAAAAATACTCAGGATCATTTATCCATTACTTAATTACTTATCATTTTAAGATGAAAGATAAAGAAAAATACTCAAAATCCTAACACTTTAATTACTTATCATTTTAAGGAGAAAGATAAAGAAAACTACTCATAATCCATGAAAAAGAAACACACTTTAGTTTAAAAGAAGAAATCTTGTCAAACCAACAACAAGTCTCGATTAAAACCAAAAGTAGTCTAAAACAAAAAGATAAAAAAGTCTCAATTAAAACAAAAAGTAGAATTACTTATCATTTTAAGGAGAAAGATAAAGAAAACTACTTAAAATCCTTCCATCCAACACTTAATTACTTATCATCTTAAGAAGAAAGATAAAGAAAATTACTCAGAATCCATGGAGAAAATAAGAAACACACTTTAGTTTAAAAGAAGAAATCTTGTCAAACCAACAACAAGTCTCGATTAAAACCAAAAGTAGTCTAAAACAAAAAGATAAAAAAACTCAGAATCCATGGAGAAAACAAAACCACACTTTAGTTTAAAAGTAGAAATCATTGTCAAATCTCATAATCCATGGAGAAAATAAAATCACACTTTAGTTTAAAAGTAGAAATCATTGTCAAACCAATATTTATGGAGAAAATAAAACCACACTTTAGTTTAAAAGAAGAAATTATTGTCAAACCAACAATATTGTATGGAGAAAACAAAACCATACTTTAGTTTAAAAGTAGAAATCATTGTCAAACCAACAATACATTAATTAAAACTAAAAGTAGTCTTTTAGTTTAAAAGAAGAAATCATTGTCAAACCAACAACAAGTCTCAATTAAAACCAAAAGTAGTAGTTTAAAAGTAGAAATCATTGTCAAACTAACAACAAGTCTCAATTAAAACCAAAAGTAGTCCAAAAGAGAAATCATTGTCAAACCAACAACAAGTCTCAATTAAAACCAAAAGTAGTCTCAAAAGAAAAAAGATAAAAAAAAACTTATCTCAAGTCCTCTACCAAACTCTTGAAGTTCCTTTGATTCTCTTCTCTTTACAATCACTCAAAATAAAATAACAAACAAGATAAAATAAAAGTAAAGCTGGTGCCTGAACATCTCTCCGAACTAACTCCCCAAATGAGAACTTTGAAAACTTTCCAATACATTCGTAACTCTTTTCTAAGACCTCTCTTCTTTCTTTTATAATTTTCCAAAAGGTGCCTTGGTTTCCCTTAAAAATATCTCCAGATTTGATGTATTTACCCAAGCAGATGCATCCTTTCATGATAATTTTCGTCCATGGTGGTTATAACCACCTATTAAGCCAATGGGTGCCTCAAAAACCTCTTCAAAATTTACAAAAATAGAATTTACTCATCCAATAAATGTTACTAGCGGTTAAGCACGGGGCCTCTGGCGTTTAGGCGCGGCCTTCTCTGTTTTACTGACACTTAAGCGCCAGATCTGGCGCTTAGGCACCAAAACTCTTTTGCACGTTTTTCACCTTTTTGCTCCAAATTTGATTCTTTTTCACTCCTTTAAGTAATTTTCACCCTNCCCCCCCCCCAAACTTAAGCTCAAACATGTGTATCAATGAAGTACAAAAATTTGCAGCAGGGAAATATCATTTTTACAATTTACTACACATCCCACAAAAATATCAACAAATAACACATGGAGAATATTGCAGTAGAAAGTAAATCTAGCCTAAGCATGCTTGACATAACACTATAAAGGAACAAGTACAAACTGAAGATTAAATAGTAACACATTTTAAACTTCATAAAGGAATAGTTGGATGCTAATAAGTTTAAAATATTGAGATAAGTTTTGTCATCTATAAAGACTCAGTTAACTTGACTTACAAACATAGACACACAAAATTCAATACATAGACTCACAGATTCATGAACAAACAACGGCTGAGGTTAATTTGATCTCCCTTCTACTCACATTTCCCCTCCTTACTTTCAATTTCTAACGGGAGAAACAACTCTAATAAGGTGGGTGTATTATAAAACCTTGTATCACTATAACCCATGGATTAGAATTACTTAATGTGTTACCAATTTTAGAGTTACTCCAAGTTTAAGGCATACACAATATGGTAAATATAGTGCAGTTCATCCAGATGTTGTTCACTAAGTAAGTTCATGACCTTACCCAGTGAAGACAAAGTCAGATAAAGGAAGTAATAGAGTTTGCATGGAGTGTCTTAAGTCCAAACACTACATCATTCAAGGTAATGCTCAGCTCTGGTTAAGAACTAAGTTGAATTAGACTCGTCAACCTGCTACTACCATAAATCATATACAAATCTAGTCATGACAAAGGAATTATCTCACAACATTAATACAATCCACTCTTACACATCAAATACAGATCAAAGTCCAACATCTCACCATTATCCAATCCAACATAACAACAATCACAATAAACAAATAACAAAGATAACCATGGGTTGCCTCCCACAGAGCGCTTGGTATAACATCGACGACCCAATGCATCTAATTTTTACTCTGGTTGCCCCAACATTAGAATCTCATTCATTTTGTTCGAATACCATGGAATAAGTCATTCGGTGATTTTGAAAAACTCTTTCTTAGGAGATCTTTTACTGATTTCATCATTCAATTCAGGTTCTTATGATTGAGTCAAATTTGAAGATATAAAGATTGGTAGTGTAGATGAATTCCCTAAATAGGTAGGCCTTAAAATTGTATGGGGTACGATACACCAAAAATATATGCATTTTTAGACCCATATTTTATACTTATTTTTTGTGATATTGCACTTTAATGGATTTAGACCCATATTTTATACCTATTTTTGGTGATATTGCACCTTAATGGAAGGTATTTTGATATTTTCTTGCAGGTTGTTGATTTTTAGGACTAAAAGCAAAAAAAAAGCAAAAATGATGGAATTTGGAGTCCAAATGACATTTTTGAAGAAGTACTCAATGCCAACTGCGCCAACCGCGTAGAATAATAGAATATCTGAAATTTTTACTCAGTGCCGACAACGACAGAACTAGCGTCAACGGTGCCAAAGGTGGTTCAACCCCCATTTCTAGAAGGTTTGATGTATTTAGATGATTTTTGAAGAGATTTTGGAGGCACCTCTTGGAGAACCGACCTTGGGCTTTATATGGGCCCGAAATTCATCACAAAAGTGACTCCTTTTTGCTCTAAGACATTCCACCACACTCCATTTTTATCATTCTTCATAATCCATCTTTATTCCACCACCTATTGGAGTCCATTAGTGATTTTTTTTTTATATTTTAGAGTTTGTGTGGTGATATTTAGTGTGAAAATTTCTGTTAGAGTGTTGGAGAAGAAGAAAAGTGAGAGATATCTTCTTCCTGCATTTCTAAGGAAAAGCTACAAGGGATTTGCTATGAGAAAGAGTTTCAGATAATTTTTGTTTGTTTATTAGTATTGTATAAACTTTCTTTTATATATGAAATTTGTGCTTTATTGTGTCTTTCTCATGAAGTCTGAGTGGTTCACTCTATCTTTCTCTACTTTCTTTTATATATGAAATTTGTGTTTTTTTGTATCTTTATCATGAAGTCTGAGTAGTTTACTTTATCTTTCTCCCTACTCTAAGATATGGTGAAATGAAGAGATAATATGATGTGCCAATATTAAAATATAAAATAAATTGTGACGATTTTTCAACTCCAAACTTAATTTACATTTTGATTTGGCCAATTTAGTTGTTAAAATATGTTGTAAAACATATGATCCAGGAATTAGAGTATGAGTTTTACAATTGAGGATCACATTTGATTTCATGGAGGAGAAATTTGTTCATGGAATTAAGTGCAAATAAATAAGGAAATATTCTTTTTTGGGTGTAGAATTTGAGAATCTTTAAGGAAACAGACTAAAATCTCCAATTCGGTCTTAGTGTTTAAAAACTAAAGTGAGAGTTAGCCTTCAAGTTAAGGGAAGTGAGAGCTCTGGAGTGGGAGCCGATATCCTCCTAGCCTAGCCATGGATTTAGGGACTAAACCTAGGATTACCTAATGATTTTCTATGCACTATATCAGGGTAGAGAATTATAATTGCTCCAATTTGGCACAATACATATTATAAACATTTATCTCATATCATTGTAGTAGGAAAGATGTTTTTTCACATAAGAAATCTTCATTACATAAACATATTTAGTAGATCAGTATTTAGTTTTTAAACTTTGCATTTATGTTTTGCTATTATTTAAGTACTTTAGTTTTGATAACATCTCAACATTCGAAATTAGTGACAGAGATTTCGTTTGATTTTCTGTAAATTTCCTAGTAAAACTTATAATTGTCAATTTACACCTTCCCTGTGAGATCGATATTTGGGGCTTAAACATAAAGCCCTTTATTACTTGATAAAGATATGTATACTTGCATAGAATCACATTATTAATTGCTTATAATTATATATATTTTACACAACTTACTTTTCATATAAGGATCAAGTTTTTGGCATTGTAGTGGTGTCAACTTTATAAATCCTTACATATAAAAAATCAGGATCAGGTACATTCATCTTAAGTTCATGAGATTTTTCAACAGATGGAATTAAAATTTTACTATTTTTAGTAACGTCCATCATTTCACACCTCTTTTGAACATGCATACAGTCTTCTTTAAACAACATTTTTTAACTCAACATGAAAGTCCATTTCGATTTCATTTATTAACTTACTCTCATAACTTTCTTGGAAATGATCTTTACTTAGATAATCAATTTCATCGATCTAAAAACATTCATCATCTTTTCTCTCAGTTGGATACTTCATAGCCTTTAAAATATCAAAAGTGGCTTCATGGTTATTAATATTCATAGTCAACTCTCCTTTTTGTGCATCTATCATAGCTTATGTAGAAATAATAAAAGGTCTCCCCAAAATAATTAGATTTTCTTTATTTTCCTCCATATCTAATACAATAAAGTCCACAAGAAAGATAAATTTATCCACTTTAACAAGCACATGTTCTATAACCCTTTTTTTGGATAAATGATAGATCAATCAGCTAACTGAAGGGTTATAATAGATCAATCTTTCTCCAATTGCACAAGGAACTGTTAAGCTACAATGATCTTTAAGTTTCTGAGGAAGCTTTTTCTGAAGTATAGCGATGCACTCCTCACTTAGTGCAGCTGACTTGTAATCCCCAAACTTTCTTTTCTTGTTTAATATCTCCTTCATAAACTTTGCATAACTTGTAATTTGTTCCAAAGCTTCAGCAAATGAAATATTTATTGTTAACTTCTTAAGTACTTCCATGAACTTTGAAAATTTTTTATCCAACCTATGTTGTCTAAGTCTTTGAGGAAATGGAGGTGGTGGTCTTTCTAAATTGATTTTAGTTGGAGATATAAATTTTTCCAGATCCTTAGAAACATGTTCTTTTGGTCTTTTAGTTTTCTTTATTTCTCTCACATCTTCTTTCTCTTTTCTAACCACACCCACTATCTCTCTTCCACTTCTTAATTGAACAACATCTATTTGTTCATCATTTTTCTCTTTAGGGTTGATCTTAGTGTTGCTAGGAAGTGTTCCTTGGGGTTTATTGCTAAGTGAATTGGCAATTTGTCCCATTTGATTCTCTATGTTTCTAATCGAAGCATTTTGACTTTGCAACTGGTTTACCATTTGCAATACCACTTCTTCTATAAACATCTTCTTATCCTCAAATTGTTGATCATTGTTAGAGTTTGGTGGATATGAAGGTCTATAGTTTGTGTTCCCCTGATTATTCCAAATTCCATTAGGATTTGCATGATTATTTTCCCATTGTTGTTTTTCACCCCAAATAGTATGATACCAGTTAAAATTAGGATGCTTCTTCCAACTTGAGTTGTAAAAGTTAGAATACAGGTTGTTTATGGTATTTAAAGTCTCAAATGATAAGTTATAATCAATCATATGCCCTAATGAACTTTCCTCACTTACTGAAGTGAATTGAGATTGGTTCGTTCCAAGTTGATCCAACTTTCTTGATATTATAGCAACCTGAGATGCAAAAATCGCAAATGCATTTGTATCGTGAACATTGGCTACCTTTTTAGGATTTTCCCTTACAGGGGGCCATTGAAATTCATTTGTAGCCATTTCTTCAATTAACGCATATGCTACATCAAATGGTTTTGACATTAATGATCCACCAACGGCAGCATCAATTGTAGACCTAAGGGATCCTACTAACCCATTGTAAAAAGTTTGAATAATTAACCAATCAGACAAAGCATGGTGTGGACACTTACGTTGGAGTTCCTTAAATCTTTCCCAGGTTTTGTATATTGATTCCCCTTTATACTGACAAAATGAGATAATATCATTTCTAAGTTTAGTAGTCCTTGCAGGTAGAAAATAATTAGCTAAGAATTTCTGAGTTAACTCCCCCCAATTTTTAATAGAGTCAGGTGCTAATGAGTATAACCACATTTTATCTTTTTCCCTTAGTGAAAAAGGAAAAAGCTTTAGTATAACAACATTGTCTGACATGTCATTATAAAAAAATGTCATCTGTCGCAGAATTTACATAATCCCACTATGATTTAATGATGATTTTCTAAGTTATTATTTTGAATGTTTTCCATTTCCATTTCTAGTTTTTCAAGTCCTTTCTGTTTTTTTATTTTTTTTTTTTCCTTTTTTCTAACTCAGGATCATAAGACACAACTCTTACAGATCCTTTGTTCCGCATACACAACACAATAAATAATACATTAATAATTGAACAAATAAAACAAAAAATATATTCAACACTATAAAACATTTTTACAAATACCTTGTTTTGCACACAAACAGTTTTTTTTTCACAACACTTTTCATATAAAAAACACTTTTCACACAAAAATAGTTTCCAAGTCTAGGCCTAATTACTTCAACTAAAATTTTCCTAAAAGTCAAGATCAACTGTTGCGATCCCCGGCAACGACGCAAAAAACTTGATCTCAATATTCTTTTTTATATGTAGAATTTAAGAAATTGACACCACTACTTAAGGATTTTAATACCTGGTAATGACACTGAAAACTTGATCCCAGGAAAATTAAGATTTTAATTATATTTCTAGAGATTCTACGCAAGTATACATATCATTATCAAGTAATATAGGGCTTCTGATTAAGCCCCGAATATTGATCCCACGAAGATCGAGGTTAATCACGGCGACTTTCAAGAGAAATTCTAGTTTAGAATAACACGCCCTAGCTTGGAAGATAGATAAAAGTTTGGTTTTGATTTTATCCTACACTTATCACTACAATATTACATCTACTTCTAAATTAAAATACTTAGTGAAAATCAAAAAGTGGGGTTTTTAATATATTAAAAGTACTCTTCCTCATGCAATGAAATTAGTGACATGTGTAAAAGTAAAACAAGTAGTGAGAGAGATTGTGACAAATGGGAGCAATTATATTCTTTATCCTTACTAAAGATGTTATGAAGAGCATTGGTTAATCTAAAGTTTGAATAGTTTTGAAGACGGGCTAGGCAGGGAAGATACTAGCTCTCACTTTAGAGTTCCTTCTTATCCCATCACCTGGAGGCTAACATCTCGCATCAAAACCTAAAATAATAGTCCAAATTAGGGGCTTTAGCCTGTCACTCTAAATTTATATAATTATATACCCTTTAAAGATTATTTTTCTATTTATTTGCACTTAACTATATGGACTACATTCTCATCCATACAATCTCATATGATTCTACCACAGTTGATCGAGACAATACAATCCTAGATCTTACATGTTCTCACAACAGATTTTAACATGCAAGTTGATCAAGTTTACATGTAAATGAAGAAAAAACTAAAATCATCATAATATATTCTCACTATACTTGATTATATATCCTACATATGCATACTAGTTCATTACAAGAGGGAAGAGTAAGAAAAACTACTCACTACACATGGAGAAACAACAAGAACTTTTCATTAAACAGGACTTTGAAAACATACAAATAAAGTAATAAATTAAAATCAAAACACAATGAAAATACTTATCTCTTATAGAAATCAAACTCTCCTTTTATAGCAAAAACAATCTCCTTACAATCTTATCCAGGAACAAAGTGAAAAGAAAAAAAGAAATCTCTCACTCTCTCTCTTTCTCTATCACCTTGTCACCCCGCTTGGGGCTCACGCCCAAGACTTTTTCTCTTCCTCTCCAAGACTTATTCTCCTCTTTCAATTAATTTAAGAGCCTAAGATTTCTTTTAAAAACATTTTCATTCCTTTTTTATAAATTCCCAAGAGATGCTTAAGTGTTTCTTCAAAATTTTCCAGATTCAATGAATCTTCCAAATGGTGTCTGAAGTGACTCTTCAAAACTCCATATAACCACCCCAAATTCTTCTAGAAATTCCCTTTTCTCATTTCCAATGAATTTCCTAAGAGATGCATGAAGCACAACCTCAAAAATCGTCCAAATCCGACGTATATTCTAGAAGATATGTTGAAAACTGTCACCGGCGCCTAAGCACCGATTTTTGGGCGCTTAAGCGCCCCCCTCTCTTTATGGTGGCACCTAAGTGCCATTTTTGGGGCTTAAGCACTAGGAATAGGCACTTAAGTGTCTGGTTTAGTTCCCCTTGGCTCCGGTGTGCCCTGGTTTGACCTGATTTGCTCCAGTTTGCTTCGTTTTGGTCCATTTTTGTTCCTTTTGCTCCAATCACTCCAAATTATTCAATTTTATGTACCTACAACCAAAAACACAAGAAAACATACCTTGAAAGTGCAATATCATTATAAAATAAAGCATGAAAAATAGTACTTTTTTAGGCGTATCTGCTGGTCATATTATTACTTCACCTAATTGGGGAAAACCATTTGAGTTGATGTGTGATGCAAGTGATTATGCTATTGGGGCTATTTTGGGATAAGAAAATGATAAAATTTTCAAAGTAATATATTATACTAGTAAAACTCTTAATGAAACTCAAATTAATTATAGTACTGTAGAAAAAGAGTTATTAGTGATAGTATGTCTTTTATAAATTTAGGTCTTATCTTATTGAAACTAAATGTATAATGCATATAGGTTACTTGTTATTTAATATCTGATGTTGAAGAAGGATGTAAAACCAAGGTTTATCAGATATGTTCTTCTAATGCAAGAATTTGATTTTATGGTAGTAGATAAAAATGGAACTGATAATCAAATTATTGATCATCTACTAACCTTAAACATAAAAACTCGGATTACATTGAAAATTAAATTAATGAATATTTTTTGGATGAAAAGTTATATATTATAACTGAAGGACATGTTTTGTGGTATGTCAACATAGTTAATTACATAGTAACATTTTACCTTATTGTTTGATGTACCCACAACAAAGAAAATTTAAGCATGATGCAAGATCTTATTTCTGAGATGACTCTTATCTATATAAACAATGTAAGGATCAAATTATTAGAAGAATTTTATAATCTAAATTTTATTGGTCTACATATTTAGATATGTTAATACTTATGAATAACATGTGATCGGTGTCAGCCGGTACACAATATTTCTAGAAGAAATGAAATGCCCTCAATGTTACTTTAGAGGTTGAATTTTTTTATGTTCGGGGTTTAGACTTTATGGGATCATTTATACCATCTTTCGTAAATATATACATGATAATTCCTTTGAACTATGTTTCCAGGTGGATAGAAGATGTAGTTTTACCTCACTGTGATGCTCGAAGTGTTGCAAAATTTTCAAAGAGAAATATTTCTAGTAAATTTGGGATGTCGAGAGTAACAATTACAGATGAGGGAAGTCATTTTAGGAATAAGAAGATTGAAACATTAGTTAATAATATGGTATTAAACATAGAATTGCCACTGTTATCATCCTCAAACTAGCAATCTAGTAAAATTATCCAATCGAGAAATTAAAAGATTTTTGGAGAAAACTATAAATACTAATAGGATGGATTGGACTGATAGACTAGACGGAGCATTATGGCTTATAGGACGGCAAATAAAACTCCTATTGGAATGACCCCATATAAACTCATATTTGGGAAGGTTGTCATTTACCAGTAGAATTAGAGCATAAAACTTATTGGGATATTAAAGAATTTAATTATAACTTGAAAGATTCTAGTGAGAGATGGTTATTGCAATTGCATGAGCTTGAGGAAATCATAAATGAATATTATGACAATACAAATATTTATAAGAAAAAGTTTGAATTATGGAGTGATCAAAAGATTTTAATAAAGAATCTAGAGCCTGAACAAGAAGTTTTACTATACAAATCAAGATTGAAATTATTTCTTGGGAAACTAAAGTCTAGATGGATGGGGCCATTAATTATGATAAAATTTTATTCTTACAGTGTTGTGGATATCAAGGATCCAAAAAAAGTGATAAAATTTTTAAAGTAAATGGATATAGGCTAAAACCTTACCTTGACGGAAAAAGATCTATATCTAATGGAATTCTAATGTTGGGTCAACCTAAGTAAGATGTGGATATGTAGGGTAATCCCGAAACTGCTTATATGCAACAGTATAACAATAATTCTGATTATATTTTTCACTTATATTTCCTTATTTCACAATAAAACCAAAAACTTCATCGTGAAGAAAAATAAGAATTTAACTTTTAATTTATATATATTGAGATACTACGCAAGTATACGTATCATTATCAAGTAATATAGGTCATTTTGATTAAGACCTGAATATCTAACCCACATGAATGATATGCAAAATAACCTTTTTTGGAAAACTTTCTATTTTTAAAAAGACAATTATTTAAACTAAAAGATGTTTTCGCAGTAAAGAAAGTTTAAATATTTTTGGTAATTTTAATATTTTGACAAAAACTGTGACATTTTTGTTTTTAATATTTTGATAAAAAAATACAAACTTAAAAAGATAACTTTGGTTTTGTAGAAGAAAAGCACTAAATATGAAAATATATTTCTCCTTATCATGAATCAGTAATAAGTATAGGAATTATGTCGTGGAAGTATGCATATTGTGTTGTAACAAATAAGAGCAATAATATTCTTTACCCTTACTAGAGATGTTATAAAGAATATTGGCTAATTTAAAGTTTGAATAGTTCTAAAGACCGGCTAGGCAGGGAAGATACTAGCTCTCACTCTAGAGTTCCTTCGATTCCCTCCACCTAGGAGCTAACATCTCGTATCAGAACCTAAAACAATAAACCAATTTGGGGCCTTTAACCTGTCACTTTAAAGTCCTCTAACTCTGCACCCTTCAATANACTTCAATCTTTAAAAACTAAATATGTATGATATGTATATGAGTTTCTTTAGGGGTTACTAAAATTTTGATTAAGAAATATAACCGTCTAATTTAGAAATATTCAATAAATGAGACCAACTTAAAGTTTAGAAATTCTTAATGTTAAGAAAGATGAAATTATGAGTTTCTATCTAATTCAAAAATATATTGTAGATTTTCCAAATATAGAATTTAGTTCTTTTATTTTCTCCACTTAAAAATTTTCATTAAAAATAACTTTACTTACTATATTATATCTATAAGCTTAAGAGTTTCTCAAGTCTTATACTTTAAAAAGATCAAATGTAAAACCAATTTTTGATTAGACATTAATCCTCATGCTTCTCCTTCCTAATTTTTTTTGTCTTTTTAATTTTATTTTTATTTTTCTTTTCTTTCTCTTTTTTTCTTTTCTTTTTCTTTTATTTCCTTTTTTCTTTTTTCTTTTCTTTTCTTTTTTAGACAAGGATTACTATATCTGGATAGGCCTTTAATGATTTTGAATTCCACTTCTCCTTTCCTAAAGCAAAGTATTGATATAAGTCTTTTACTTATAAATATAATAATAGCTTTGAAAATTATTTTAATAAAAGAAATTTAAGTATTAAAAATAAAAGTCTAAATTATCTAAATTTTTCCAAAATACAATTTTTCTTACTAAAGATAGTTACTTATATTAATCATTTTCTCATCTAAAAACTTTTAACTTAGAGTTTTTCTTCATTACTAAAAATTTTAACTAAATTTTCTTACTCATTTCTAAAATCAAATTTTAATTCCCTAATATAACTTCATATACATAATCAATTTTTTTTTCTTTTCAATTTCAAATTCATTTGTAGCACATTTGAGAACAAATAAAATTCCAGTTTTGAAAATATTTTTCATCCCCCCAAACATAAATTTTTAACAGATTAAACAATTTAGCATCAGAGATATATAAGCAGGAATGGAAATTTAAAATAACATACTAATAAGAATTTTTAAACCCTAATGATACAAGTATAAAACTAAACAATTTAAAATAACATACTAACAAGAATTTTTAAACTCTAATGATACAAGTATAAAACTAAAAATAGGAGTAAAATTAATTTTGATTAAATTTTCTATATTTTCATTTCAATTTAACATGTAGAGATTCAATAGACTTCTAAGCAGTGGGTATAAACATAAAAGTAAACTAAAAAACTAACTTGATTTCACGATCTCAACCTAAAAATAAATAAACTAACATGATAAAAGAAAAATACAGAGTTGTAGTTTCAGAAATTTAGATGTAAGATCTAAGTTAGCTAGATTTTTATAAACTTTTCAAAAGACATAGAATCAAGTTCAATCCTAATCTAACTAAAACAGTATTAAACACACATCGACAATTACTACCTTAGAATGTTAATATAGGCCACTAACAAAACACAACATTACAATAACAATATAAATGGTCCCAAATATAACATAGTACATAGTATAAATCAACACAAAACAAATGTAGCTATACTACATCACATAATCTTCAACATAAACAAACATAAAAATATCTCAATCCTACTCCTCATCCTCAGAATCACCGCTATACCACTTTTCTGCAGGCTCATAATTAGGATATCAAGGATATGAGGAAATTGACCTCCTGGGTCACCTCTAATTAGGCTCTCCAAAGATGAGTGGAATTTCTCTTCGTAATCACTCTCTCCTATTATACTTATCAGTATGATCTGTAAAACACTCTAAATTTTATACCTTATCAGCGATAAAATTGATATTATCCATCATCTTATGTAATAACTCATCTCAGGTATCAGTAAACTCATCTCGAGATGTAGAAGCACATGAGGTAGATGGTCTAGATGTAGAAGCAACAGAGGTAGAAGCAGCAGACGTTTTCATTCCATAGCTTTTGGAAAATAGTCCTCTTCAACCAAAAATTGAATGCTCAGAATAAGTCTTCACATTCACCTTAGTGATGGGCTTTAAAGGTAATAACACTTCCTCCCAGCTATCATATTTAATTCCAGCTTGCTCACACAAATAAAAGATTAAGGAAGCAAATCCCATACCTGCAGTTGTAATAGCTGTAGCAAAACTGATGATAGTCTGATAGCTCAAAGCTCCAATGTTGAGGAGCTTTCCCTCTTGAATACAATAGGTCAACGTCGCTCTTTCTCTGGTCACTTCACTAAGATGATTGGTCGGAAGCAGACGAGTAGAAATGAAATAGTGTCAGGCATTTGAAGGTGCACATAACTTTGAAGTTGGGAAGTTAACTCTCCTTTCATTAGTTATCTTCCAAAGTCCTCTCCCAACATTCAAGTAAGAAATAATCTCATCAAATTCTGCTTCAGTAGGACTATAATTTGTATAAAAAACATAACATATCCGGTGGTAAATGGTAAAACAAGTTGATTATCTCTGGCAAAAAATGTACCAACTTCCCTCAAACCGTGACTCGATTTTCTTCAGCTTCAGGGAGATTTGCATAGAACTCCATCACAACAGATATAACTGCCACAATAGCAAAATAAAATAATTGTTCCTACTATCGGCAAACAATTAAATCTTCCACGTCTCCACCCGGATTGCTAAAACATCGCTCCTGAATCAGTTTGTGTTATTGCAACGCATCACTATACCGATCTTAAACTTTTGAACTAACAAATTTACTAGAATCGAAAGGGCTTTTCTTTTGCTCCTCTTCATTCTTGGTGCCATTCTACAAATTTGATAAATTCCAACAATAAATTCAAAAATCAGGTTTAAATCACTAAACTAAACTTCCAAAAGCACAAACCAAACTTCCCAAGCAATTTTCATAGATTTTTCCTCATTTTTCACCATGAAGAGTGAATTTTTGAATTTCTTCAAATGTGCTCAAAATACATGGTGAAAACATAGAAGTAAAGCTCTTACCCAAAGAACTTGGATATAGCAAATTTCACTTGATTCCACCAAGAAATCTTCACTTTAGATCTGCCCTAGCCCTAAGAAATTGCAAACTCGAGAGGAAGAAGGTGTCAGTGGTGTTAAAAATGGCAATTTCTGGCTCAAAAATTCACTTTTAATCGTTCGTGAACCGGCGCTTAAGGTAAGTGGCGGTTAGGCGCTAGTGCACGATTTTCAAAAATTTTAAATTAAAGTAAAATGCATTATTTGCTTAAGTAAACCACCCCTAAATGGTCTCATAGCACTTAAATGACTATTTTCAACTTCATGTAACTCTCTTTTTTCTCAAAATTCTCCTTAATAACTATTTCAATTAAAACAACACAAAATTTCACACAAAAAAACTTATATTAATTCACAAACAAGTACAAATACATTTAAACACTTAGTTCTCATTCCAAATAGTCTTGGATAAGAAAATATTCCTAAATACAAACCCTTAGCAATCTTTCACAATTAAACACCTAAGTAACATAAGCACTAAAAGCAATTCTTAAACACTAAAACACTTAAAGACAACGAATTTAAATACACAAAAATATAACTTCAAAAATAGAACTTAATTCCATTTTTCATTAGAAGGAACAAATTCAAGTCTTTTATTAGTCTCTCTGGGGGCAACTAGAATATAAATTTGATAAAATGGATAGTGGTGACGTGCTCTGATGCAATCTTCTTCAATCTACTTTTGCTTAAGAAACATCTCCTTATTCGCTTCCTCTATATAACTAGTGTGGCTAAATTGCATTTTCAATTCCCATCCAATATGCTAAAGAAGTTCATGAATCTCCAATACCTTAGTCTCCAGTATAGACATGATACTTTCAATTTTGTTTATCTTCTCTGATATCCCTTCAATACTAACAGCTAAGAAATCGTTATACATCTCTTATGCACTTTGACTAATGAATTTCTTCCTCATGGTCTCCTCCTTCTTCTTCAAATCCATCTCCCACAAAGACATCATCTTAAAATCTATCTTTCTCTTAAACTTTAGGGCTAGAAATGATCTGGGGTGAAATTCCTTCACTAAACCCTTCCATTTATAAGCCTAAATCTTTCAATAACTCCTAGACATGTTTAGAAACTGCATTGGCCATTTTTGCAAACTTCTAGGTGGTTTTCCCTTCTAGAATATTAAGTTTGCACATATTTTTAAATTGTCATGCTTAAGTCCCGGAATTGGCGTTTAAGCGCCAGTGCACATTTTTGCACTAGTCAACTTAACACTCAAATTCTCATTTTAACATGTCTAGGTCTTAAAATCAATACTAAAACATAATAGTCTCAAAAATACTACGCTAAATTTTCTTAATCACACATAAAACAACAATCAAAATAAAAACAAACTCATAACTATGAGTTGCCTCCCACAAAGCGCTTGATTTTACGTCGTCAGCCCGACGTAACCAGTGCTTACTCTAGTTGACCCAACATTATTCCTTCATTAAACTTATGTTGATCCCCTATAAAATAAGGTTTTAGTCTATGCCCATTAACTTTAAAGATTTTCTCAGACATAGGATCTTTAATATCCATAGCTCCATAAGGATAAACTTTAATCACAATATATGGGCCCATCCACCTGGACTTAGTTTTGCTTGGAAATAATCTTAACCTTGAATTATATAGCAAAACTTTTTGCCCCAACTGAAAATTTTTAGTAAGAATCCTTCGATCATGCCAAATCTTCATCGTTCCTTATAAATTTTGGCACTTTCATAAGATTCATTCCTTATCTCTTCAAGCTCATTTAATTGTAATAATCTTTTATCACCAACATCTTTCAAATTATAATTTAACTCTTTATTCGCCCAATATGCCTTATGCTCAAGTTCAACTGGTAAGTCACAAGCTTTCCCAAATATTAGACTATATGGGTACATTCCTATAGAAGTTCTATATGTAGTCCTATAAGCCCACAAAGCATAGTAAAGTTTGAGTGACCAATCCATTTTTTTTGGATTCAAAGATTTTTCCATAATTCTTTTAATTTCCCAATTGGATAATTCAGCCAAACCACTTGTCTGAGGATGATAAACAGTAGCAATCCTATGATTTATATGATATTTCTTTAATAATTTCTGCATAATGACATTTATGAAATGACTTCACCCATTACNAATTTAAGTATTAAAAATAAAAGTCTAAATTATCTAAATTTTTTAAAAATACAATTTTTCTTACTAAAGATAATTACGTATATTAATCATTTTCTCATCTAAAAACTTTTTAACTTAAAGTTTTTCTTCATTACTAGAATTTTAACTAAATTTTCTTACTCATTTCTAAAATCAAATTTTACTTCCCTAATATAACTTTAATCTTTTTTTCTTTTCAAATCAAATTCACTTGTAGCACATTTGAGAACAAATAAAATTCTAGTTTTCAAAATATTTTTCATCCCCCCAAACTTCAATTTTTAATAGATTAAACAATTTAGCATGAGGTATATATAAGCAGGAATGAAAATTTAAAATAACATAATAACAAAAATTTTTAAACCCTAATGATACAAGTATAAAACTAAAAATAGAAGTAAAACTAATTTTTTATCAAATTTTCTATATTTTCATTTCAATTAAACATGTAGAGATTCGATAGACTTCTAAGCAGTGGGTATAAACATAAAAGTAAACTAACACACTAACTTGATTTCACATTCTCAGCATAAAAACAAACGCACTAACATGATAAAAGAAAAATAAAGGGTAGCAGTTTCCTATGTTTCAAATTTAAGACCTAAGTTAGCAAGATTTTAAACTTTACAACATATATAGAATTAAGTTAAGTTCTAAACTAACTAAATCAAAAAACTCACAATAGTTAATACCCTAGAATTTTAAAACAGACTACTAACTAACACAAACCTTACAATACAATAAAAAATATAAGTCTCACACATCACAATGTCTAAACAAGTAAACATACATACATGTCTCAAGTCCAAAACATGAAAACACATCACATCATAATTCTCACTTAAACATAAGAGTACCACATCACATAGTTCAAATCAACACACAGATGCAAATGTAGCAAGCCCAGACCACATAGTTTATATCATATTACAATCATAAAATAAATCTCTCAGCTCTACTCTTCATCCTCTGAATCACTACTATCCCAAACTATTGTAGGCTCATAATAAGGGTATCTAGGATATGGAGGAAATTGCACTCCTTGGTTACCCCTAATGAGGCTCTCCATAGACTTGATTTCTTAAGGTAAGAGCTTTACTTCTAAGCAAAAATTTTGGATTTTCATCATGTATTTTGAGTACGNTAAGCTAAGTAAAATTTGTTAAAAATACAATCTTAATTAAATTTCTTTTTGGATTTTTTTTATATTTAAATATATATATATATATAAATAATTTTTTTTATATATTTGTATAGTATATATATATTCTCTAAATTTCCTAAGTTATCAAAACTATTTAATTTAATTAAATTTAACCATTATCTTCCGCGGCAATGGCGCCAAAAACATGATCCCAATTTTTTTATGTAAAGATTTATAAAGTTGACANCAAAGGCAAAGCCCCTTTTGATTCGAGTAAATTTGTTAGTTCAAAAGCTCAAGATCGGTATAGTGATGCGTTACAATCATGCAAACTGATTCAGGAGCAATGTTTTAGAAATTCAGGTAGAGACGTGGAAGATTTAATTATTCTCCGATAGTGGGAACAATTCTGTTATTTTTCTGCTATAGCGATTATTTCCATTGTGAGGGAGTTCTATGCAAATCTCCCTGAAGCTGAAGATAATCGAGTTATGGTTAAAAAGAAAGTTGGTACCTTTTTTGCCAGAGTTAATCAACTTGTTTTACCATTTACCACAGGATACATTATATTTTTATGCAAATTATAGTCCTACTGAAGCGGAGTTAGACGAAATTATCTCTTACTTGACTTTTGGGAGAGGACTTTGGAAGATTACTAATGAGAGGAGAGTAAATTTCCCAGCTTCAAAGTTATGTGCACCTTCAAAAGCCTGACACTATTTCATTTCTGCTCGTCTGCTTCCAACCAATCATCTCAGTGAAGTGACCAGAGAAAGAGCAACGTTGAACTATTGTATTCAAGAGGGAAAGCTCATCAACATTGGAGCTTTGATCTGTCAGACTATCATTAGTTCTGCTCCAGTTGTTACAACTGTAGGTCTAAGATTTGCTTTCGTGATCTTTTCTTTGTGTGAGCAGGCTGGAGTTAAATATGATAGCTGGGAGGAAGTGTTATTATCTCTAAAACCCATCACTAAGGTGAATGTGAACACTTATTCTGAGCATTCAATTTTTGGTTGAAGAGGAGGATTTTCTCGGAGTTATGGAATGGAGGCGTCTGCTGCTTCTACCTCTATTGCTTCTACAACTAGACCATCTACCTCACGTGCTTATACATCTTGAGATGTGTCTACTGAGACTCAAGATCAATAATTGCAGAGGATGACGGATAATATTAATTTTAAACTTTTATAATTTGTCAAATTCAAGTCAAATGACTTTGAAATTTTTATATAACCCCACTGATAAGTTAATTAAGACATCAGAGGAGAAAATGTAGATTTTCACAATTTAATTTAATTCATATAATTTTTTTTATGCAAAAATATGCATCTTCAAAGAAAATTTCAAAAGATAATCAAGACAATTCCTAATCACTTGAAATTTTATGTAAGCTAGCCCTAGACCAGAAAGTCATTTGGCCAAAATTTCATAGTTTTTTGAATTTTTTGTGATTTATTAAAATTAAT
>JXCR01037975.1:15260-34066 GCA_002079205.1 Phalaenopsis hybrid cultivar | reverse complement strand
TTTGAGGTCTAAGGCATTCAATTGTTGAGATTTGGGGTGTTAGCCAATATTGGGGCTAATTTTGGGAATTTTGGATTTAGGCCAAAATCGAATGGATTTGAGGCTTCATCAAGGCAAATTGATGGTTGATTTTGATGTGTAAGAATGTTGTAAATATTTTTTAGAATTAAATATTTTCCACTCATTAATATTATAAAGTTGTTCATCCGGGAAACTGTCTGTAATTTCATTGTAGGTGTCAGATAATTCATGATTTTCTAATCTCGACAAATGATCAGCAATTTGATTATCAGTTTCCTTTCTATCAGTAACCACAAGTTCAAATTCTTGCATCAAAGTATCCATCTAATTAACCTTAGTTTAGCATCCTTCTTTTGCATCAGATATTTAATGGCAGAATGATCAGTGTGCACAACACATTTAGTCTCAATTAAATAAGATCTAAATTTGTATAAAGCATACACAATGACCAGTTACTCTTTTTCAGTAAAGTTAATTTGTGCATCATTAAGAGTTTTATTAACGCAGTATATAACCTTAAAAATCTTTTCATACCTTTGTCCAAGAACAACTCCAATAACATAATCACTAGCATCACACATCAGTAATCTTTTCATACATTTGTCCAAGGACAACTCCAATAGCATAATCACTAGCATCACACATCACTTCAAATGGTTTCTCCCAGTTAGGTGAAACTATAATAGGGGTTGTGATTAATTTTTTCTTCAATAACTCAAAGGCATTTAAACAGTTTTTCGTAAATACAAATTTCATGTTTAAAAGTTGGCATAGAGGTTTGGTAATTTTTGAAAAATCTTTAATAAAACGCCTGTAAAATCTTAATAACTCAAAGGTGTTTAAACAGTCTTCAGTAAACTCAAATTTCTTGTCCTTTTCTAAAGCCATAGAGGTTTAGTAACTTTTGAGAAATCTTTAATAAAATGCCTGTAAAAACCAACATGTCCCTGTAGAGGTTTAGTAATTTTTGAAAAATCTTTAATAAAATGCCTGTAAAAACCAACATGTCCAAAAAAATTCCTAACTTCTCTTACATTAGTAGAAGGTGTTAGTTTAGATATAACTTAAATTTTTGTAGGGTCTTCTTCCATACCATTTTTTGAAATTTTATGCCCTAACACAATTCCTCTTGTAATCATAAATTGATATTTCTCCCAATTTAGAAAGAAATTAGTTCTTTCGCATAACTCCAAAACTTTTTTAAGATAATTTAAGCATGTGTCAAATGATGTTCCAAATACAGAGAAATCACCCATAAATACTTCCAATCCATCATCAACTAACATACTAAAATATGGACATCATACATCTCTGGAATGTTGCAGGTGCATTACATAATCTAAAAGGCATTCTTCAAATACAGAGAAATCATCCATAAATACTTCCAATCCATCATCAATTAACTTACTAAATAAGGTATCTCTGGAATGTTGCAGGTGCATTACATAATCCAAAAGGCATTCTTCGAAAAGCAAAAGTTTTCTTTGGAATGTTGCAGGTGCATTACATAATCCGAAAGGCATTCTTCGAAAAGCAAAAGTTCTAAACAGACTAGTAAATGTTATCTTTTCTTAATTCTCAGGAGCAATAGCAATTTGATGGTAATCCCTATATCCATCTAAAAAAACAAAAATACTTGTGCCCGGCAAGTCTATCTACTATTTGGTCTAAAAAGGGTAAAGAGAAGTGATATTTCCTAGTGGCAGCGTTTAATTTTTTATAATCAATGCAAATATGTCACCCGGTAACTTACCTGATAGGTATTTATTCATTATTTTCTTTTGTTTCAATAGTCACTCCTCCTTTCTTCGGAACACAATGAATTGGACTTACCCAAGCACTATCTGAAATAAGATATATAATTCCAGTGTCAAACCATTTCAAAATGTCCTTCTTAACTACTTCTTTCATCATTGGGTTAAATCTCCTTTAGGGATCAACTCTTGGTTTATATTGTTCATCTAGTATAATTATGTGCATACAGGTCGAATGACTTATTCCCTTAATATCATCTAAGGTCCAACCAAAAGCTTTCTTATATCTTTTTAATGTATTTAACAGTCTTTGCTCTTACAAATCATTTAATTCTGAAGATATAATAAGAGGTAATATAAATGAGTCTCCCAGAAACACATACTTCAAGTGGCTAGGCAATATTTTCAACTCAAGTTTAGGTGGTTTTATAATTGATGGAACTAGATTCTTATCAGCATTTTCTGTAATATCTAACATCTCAAATCTTTCCTGAACATAATCTAATTCTTCACTTTCTATTTCGTCCAAAATAACTTCATCACTATCTTCAAATTATTCTTTCTCTTTGAAATATTCTTTAAAATGTTCCACTAATTTTCATGCACATTATCTCTTTCAACAACAGGGTATTTCATAGATTTCGCAATGTTAAAAGTCACTTCTTGACCAATTATCTCTTTCAACAGTAGGGTATTTCATAGATTTTGTAATGTTAAAAGTCACTTCTTGATGGTTAACTCTCATAGTTAATTCCCCTTTTTGAACATCTATCATAGCGTTTCTAGTAGCTAAAAATGGTCTCCCTAAAATGATAGGTATTTCTTTATCATCTATCATAGCTTTTCCAGTAGCTAAAAATGGTCTCCCTAAAATGATAGGTATTCCTTTATATTCCTCATATCTATCATAGCTTTTCCAGTAGCTAAAAATGGTCTCCCTAAAATGATAGGTATCTCTTTATCTTCCTCCATATCCCAGTAGCTAAAAATGTTCTCCCTAAAATTATAGGTATTTCTTTATCTTCCTCCATATCTAAAGAATAAAATCCACAGGAAAGATAAATTTATCAACTTTTACTAACACATCTTCTATAACTCCCTAGGATATGTGTGAACGATCCACTAACTGAAGAGTTACAGAAGTAGGTGAGACTTCTCCTAATCCTAATCTTTCGGAAAGATAAATTTATCCACTTTTACTATCACATCTTCTATAACTCCCTTAGGATATGTAACTGAAAGAAAGATAAATTTGTTCACTTTTACTAACACATCTTCTATAACTCCCTTAGGATATGTAACTGAACAAGATAAATTTATCAACTTTTACTAACACATCTTTTATAACTCCCTTAGGATATGTAACTGAACGATAATTTATCCTTACTAACACATCTTCTATAACTCCCTTAGGATATGTAACTGATCGATCTGCTAATTGAAGAATCATATCTAAGACAATAAAATCCACCGGAAAGATAAATTTGTCAACTTTTACTAACACGTCTTCTAAGGATATGTAACTGATCGATCTGCTAATTGAAGAGTTACAGAAGTAGGTGAGACTTCTCCTAAGATTTGTCAACTTTTACTAACACGTCTTCTATAACTCCCTTAGGATATGTAACTGATCGATCCGATAACTGAAGAGTTACAGAAGTAGGTGAGACTTCTCCTAATCCTAATCTTTTGAAAATTGATATAGTGAAGAGTTATAGAAGTAGGTGAGACTTCTCCTAATCCTAATCTTTTGAAAATTGATAGAGGTCACTTTTACTAACACATCTTCTATAACTCCCTTAGGATATGTAACTGATCGGTCTGCTAATTAAAATTTATCAACTTTTACTAACACATCTTCTATAACTCCCTCACGATAAGTAACTGAACGATGCGCTAACTAACGAGTTATAGGTAGGTGAGACTTCTCCTAATCCTAATCTTTTGAAAATTGATAGAGGCATAAGATTAATGCTCGCTCCCAAATCACATGAAGCTCTTCCATAATTTTTTTCATAGATAGCACACGGTATAGTGAAACTACCTGGATCTTTTAGTTTTTCAGGATGCTTTTTTTGAATAATTGCACTACACTCTTCGCTAAGTGCAACAGTTTCATTATCAGTGAACTTCCTTTTCTTTTTCAGAATATCTTTCATGAATTTCACATAATTGGGCATTTGCTATAAAACTTCTACGAAGGGAATATTTACTGTTAATTTCTTAAGAATTTCTAGAAACAGAATATCTTTCATAAATTTCACATAATTGGGCATTTGCTCTAAAGCTTCAACGAAGGGAATGTTTACTGTTAACTTCTTAAGAATTTCTAAAAACTTGGAAAATTGAGCTTCTACGAAGGGAATATTTACCGTTAACTTCTTAAGAATTTCTAAAAACTTGGAGAATTATTTATTTTTTTGTGTTGCTTCAATCTTTGAGGAAACGGTGGTGGAAGTTTCTCCACAGTAATTTTCATTGGTGTAAGTGGATATTATAATTTTGGGTATTCATGATCCTTTTCTTTTTCTGTATCCACTTTTTCTTTTTTAGTTTCCATTTCTTTCTGTACTTCTGTTTCCAATTCTTTTCCACTTCGTAGTTGTATCGCTTTGATTTATTCTTTTCCTTGATCTTTAGGATTTGGTTCTACAGTACTAAGAAAAGTTCCTAATGTCCGGTTACCAAGCGCAGTAGCGATATGCACTAATTGTTTTTCAATATTCTTAATAGCAGTTCCTTGATTTTGTAATTGGTTTCCTTGAATTTGTAATTGATTTCCTTGATTCTGCAATTGTTGACCCATGTTTAATATCAGCTCTTCCATAGACAATTTATTTTCCTTAATTTGAGTGTTGCTATTAAATCCTAAAGGATAACAATATCTATAATTAACATTTCCTTGGTTGGATGAATTTCTTAACGGGTTCACTGGGTTGTTAGCCTATTGTTGATTTATAGCAGATTGTTATTCCATTAAAATTTGTTGGATGATTCTTCCAACCTGGGTTATAATAGTTCAAGTATGGGTTGTTGGGTCTAGTAATAGCATTTAAGGTTTCATATGAAGACCTGGGTTATAATAGTTTGAATAAGGGTTGTTGGGTCTATTAATAACATTTAAAGTCTCATGTGCCTGGGTTATAATAGTTTGAATAAGGGTTATTGGGTCTATTAATAGCATTTAAAGTCTCATACAAAGGTTGAACATCCAAAAATTTCCTAGATGAATTCTCTTCCATGATAGTAGGTGTTGGAGAATAATTCATTCCATAATGATCTAATTTCTTTGATATTGCATCAATCTACGTAGCTAACATAGATATTGCATCAGAATCATGGATATTAGCTACTCTTTTAGGATTTTCCCTTTCAGAGGGCCATTGAAAATTCTTGTTAGTCGTCTCTTCTATTAACAAATAAGCCTCATCAAAAGATTTTGACTTAAAGAACCACCAGCCGCAAAATCTATAATCAATCTAAGTNGGTAGCACACAGTTCTAAAAAACTAGCGAGGTGTAAATTAGGATCTTCATTTGGTGTACCTCTGAATTTATTATTTTGTACAATTTGGATAATATCAAGTTTAAGCTCAAAATGATTTAGCAGCTACATCAGGATTTTGGATAGATAAGTGAATTTCATCTGTTGTAGGATTTACATAATCTCGTAGGGGTCTAGGTTGGTGTTCATTTTCTATTCCTTTATTGTTCATGTTGTTTTCCATTGTATCAGAATTTCTAGGATCTCTTCTTAGACTTCTAATTTATTTAACTGTGTGTTATAACTCTGAATCGTAGGGTATAAGATTTTCATGTCCAAATTTACGCATACAATTGAAATCAGTACACAGAAAATAGTTAACTAAATATGAAAATAAGTTGCAATTCAAGTAAAAAATTTCTAATAATCCTAATTTGTCTGTTGCTCTAATTATGATTCTTGTTTACTCCCCGGCAACAGCGCCAAAAACTTGAAAGCGACTTTATATATGCTTAAAAATACAAGTATTTAATATTGCTGCTAAAAGATTTAATTCCTCAAAAACTGCACCAAAAACTTAATAACAGTTATACATTCGATAAAGAAATATATATAAAATATTCAATAATGGTAAAGTCACGTTTATCAATGTAATTATACGTATCACTCAAGTAATATAGGGATTTAATGGAGTCCTAGATATCGATCCCATAGGGAGTAATATTAGAACCACAAACTAAGATTTTAGAAAAGCAATACTTAATCGCAACAATGGAATTCAAATTGCTTATCTGTCACTAATAGGCAATTGAAATAAATATGTAATTTTAATAACTCTTAAATAATTAATTATACTAATAAAGTTTTAAATGTGATGTTCAACATATAAGAAAGCATCCTTCTTTTTGTCAAAAAATTATAGTGAATGGATAAAATGAATCAGTTCAAGTTGTGTTGTGTCAAATAGAAGCATACATATTCTTTACCCTTTGGTCCAGACATAAAGAATATTGACTAATCCTACACTTTTTTACTGAATCTGTGGCTAGGCAGGGAGGATACCGGCTCTCACTTTGGAGCTCCCACATTTCCCTCGCTTAAGGGCTAACATCTATACTTCAGCACTCAAACGATAGGACCGAATTGGGGATTTTAGTCTGGCACTCTAAAATCTCCAATTCGACGCCCGATAATTTTATTTCCCTATTTATTTGCACCCAACTTTCAAGGGTTTTGACCTCCCTGAATCTTGGATGTAATCTCCACTTTAGTTGTAAAACTCAATATATTTTAACAAATCAATTGGCCAGATTGAAAGTAAATTAAGATCAAAGTGAAAAGATCATCACAACTTCTTTAACAAATTCATGGCTCAAACAATTCAAATCAATATTTAATAAATCTCAAGATAAGGAGAAAGACAGAGAAAACTACTCAGAACTTATGGGGAAGACACAACAAAACTCAAAATTCATATATAAAAGCAAAGTCATACAACTACAACAAGTAAATAACACTTATCTCTAATTTCTCCACAAGCAAACTCCTCAAAGTTCCTCTAAATATCTTCCTTTCTTTACAGCGCACAGTCCTCTTCAAAGTGGCAAGGAGGAAGAAATCTCTCACTTTCCCTCCACTCTTACAATCTCTCCAAGAATTCCTTAAAATTAGACTCTCTACACTTTCCCAACACTTAACACCCCCCGTCCTCAGCCTCTTCCCCTAGCCAGAGCCTCTAATTTTTGGCCAAAATCTTCTTTTTAATGATGTGGATGAGTTTTCCCAAGAGTTGCCTAAGCATCCCTCCAAAATTTGTCCTCATCCAATGCATTGTTGGACATAACTGCCGATCTCTTTTTTAAATCTGAAGTCTTGGGAATTTCTGGAGTCTTGGGATTTTCTAAATCATTAAATCTGGAGTCTTGGGAATTTCTTGCCTTCGGCACCGTTGGGCTCGCCGTCAGCACCCTAGCTCAAATCTTCACATTTTGGTCCTTTTCGCTCCAAATTTGCTCCTTTTTGCATCTTTTTGCTCCAATGACCCTAATTCATCATTCCTGCAACAAAACATCAAAAATTCCTTTCTTTAAAGTGTAATATCATAAAAAATAGTATAAAATAGGTTCCTTTGGTCAATCCTCAAGAGATATTTGAATTTGGTGATAACCAATATATCAATCTAGAAAACAAAACTATTTATGTTCAGCTAGTCTATCCAGCATTTGATCCTTGAATTTGGTGATAACCAGTATATCCATTTAGAAAATAAAAGTATTTATGCCCATCTAGTCAATCCAGCATTTGATCTAGAATGACCACTATATCCATCCAGAAAATAAAAGTATTTATGCCCATCTAGTCTATCCAACATTTGATCTATAAAGGGTAGTGGAAAATGATCTTTCCTAGTGGCAAGATTTAATTTTCTATAATCAATGCATATTCACCACCCTATAACGTGAGATTTAATTTTCTATAATCAATGCATATTTGCCACCCTGTAACTTGTCTAGTAGGTATTAACTTATTATGTTCATTTACGGTTACGATTACTCTTCCTTTCTTAGGAACACAATGATTTGGACTAACCCATGCACTATCTGAAATAGGGTAGATAATTTCAACATCTAACCACTTTAAATTTTCTTTCTTTACAACTTCTTTCATAATAGGATTCAATCTCCTTTGCGAATCAGTTCTGGGTTTTCAGTTCTCTTCCATATGAATTCTATGCATACAAATTGGATGGCAGATTCCTTTAATATTAGCAATTGTCCATCCAAAGGCTTTCTTAAAATTATTCAAAATATTCATCAACCTTTCTTCTTCTTCCATTGTTAATTTTGAGGAAATTATAAGTGGTAAAGTAGAGGAATCTCCTAAAAAGACATATTTTAAATGATCAGGAAGTAATTTCAACACTAGTTATGGAGATTTTTCAATAGATGGACAAAATGATTTATATTTGTCTATCGTGTCCAAAACTCCAAAACTTTCTCGAACATAATTTGAATTTTCCTTAAGAAGATCTTCACATTGATTTAATTCCTCTTCTTGCTCGTGTTCCAAATCTTATACTTCAGATTTTCTTCATAAGTAGTTTTAAAATGGCATTCACTTAAATATCTTATAACATCCATCCTATAATATTAGTTATCTTTATATTTTGCAAGGTATTTCATTGATTTTGAAATGTTAAAAGTAACAGTTTGATCATTGACATGCATTTTTAATTCCCCTTTCTGCACATCTATCATTGTTCTTCCTGTGGCTAGGAAAGGTCTCCCCAAAATGATAGGTATCTCTTTATCTTCTTCCATATCTAGCATAATGAAATCAACAGGAAAGATAAATTGATCCACTTTCACTCCTTTAGGGTACGTTATCGAACGATCTGTTAACTGCAGAGTTATAGTAGTAAGGATTATTTCATCTAATCCTAATCTTTTAAATATTGATAATGACAGAAGGTTAATGTTTGAACCTAAATCATATAAAGCTTTCCCATAAAATTTGTCTCCTATTGCACTTGGAATTGTAAAGCTACCATGATCTTTTAGCTTTTCAGAAACCTTCTTCTAAATTATCGCACTGCACTCCTCACTAAGTGCAGCAGTCTCGTTATCTTCAAACTTTATTTTCTTGTGGAGAATATCCTTCATAAACTTTACATAGCTCAGCATTTGTTCTAAGGCTTCAGCAAATGGAATATTAATTGTAAGCTTCTTAAATATTTTCAGAAATTTTGAAAATTGCTTATCCAACTTCTGCTGATGAAGTCTCTGAGGAAATAGAGGTGGTGGTTTTTCCAAATCAATTTTTAGTGGAGAAATATGTCTCTCAGAATCATTTGGAGCGCCCTCTTTTGATTCTTCAATTTCTTCTCTCACTATTTTTTTGAAACCGAGCTTCCAACTCTCTTCTGCTTCTAAGTTGAATGGTTTTTACTTGTTCTTTATTCCAATCTTTTGGATTTGATTCAGTATTACTATGAAGTGTTCCTTGGGATCTATTACTTAATGAATTTGTTATTTGCCGGTAGCTCCTTGACTTTGTAATTGATTTCCCATTTGTAACACCACTTCTTCTATAGACAACTTTTTCTCCTTAAACTGAGTATTATTACGTAGAGGATAAGTAGATCTATAATTATTATTCCCTTGGTTGTTCCAGTTTCCCAATGGGTTTCCTTAGTTGTTCCCCCATTGTTGATTATTACCACCTGAATTGTTATTCCAGTTAATGTTGGGATGATTCTTCCAACCTAGATTATAATAATTTGAATATGGGTTATTCTGCTTAATATTTATGGCATTCAAAGTTTCTAATGAAACTTGAGAATCTACCATTTGGACTAATGAATTTCTTCAATCATAGAAATTGGTTGAGAAAAATTAATTCCAAATTGGTCAAATTTTCATGAATTTGCATCAACTTGATTTGCTAACATGGTAAATGCATCAGTTTAATGAATNTTTTACTTATTATATTATATCTATAAGCTTAAGAGTTTCTCAAGTCTTATACTTTAAAAAGATCAAATGTAGGACCAATTTTTTATCAAGCACTAATACTCAAGCTTCTCCTTCCTAAAAAATTTTTTTCNCTAATGGTGGGGTACCTCTTCTAGTTTTCTAAGACTAGTCAATAGGAAAGTCTTATGGCTAGATCTAGGCTACTAGACCTCAACCAAAAGTGAGGTCAACAGAGCCCCAAAATCAATTAAAAGCCACCCGAATATGTCTCGAGTAGGAGGGTAACAATTTCAATAAATCATACCGTAGGAGCATGTAATTTACTCTCACAACAACGCAAAAAAAAATCAATAGCATTTTACAATGCTCAAACATTTCAACAGGCAAAGGAAGTTAAAAATAATTCACAAACCCAGTTAATTAAAGCATTATTCGTATAACCGAACCTTTGCATAATTAAACAAAATAAGGGTTTAACCACTCTAAGTATCTCATGCTCAAGGAATATTTCTCAAAATAATCAGGAAACAAAACTTGGACATATCAACTTATCCACAAATAGATTCATAATTCCAATTAATATCAGATTGAATCCCAAAATTTAAGAGAAAGTAATTCTTCAAGAACTAGGAATATATTTTTAACTTCGTGAATACTTAGTAATTAAACCTTAGAAGTAAACAAAATCAATAGAATCTAACCTCAAATGCTCACTAACTCAAGAATGAGAGAAGCAAGAAAGCTAGGAGACAGAATCTTCAAACAAGAAGTAAGTTCCACCAAATTTGCCCCCTCCGATTTCCTCAAAATTTTCAGCAACTAAACTCTCCCCGAACAACTCACAGAGACAAATCTCAAGCCAAAAAAAATTTCTCAGATTGTCTCCAAAAAAAAAATCCCTAAATCCTTCCCCAAGGAGGGTATTTATAGCCAAGGGAAGGAAAGGGGGCTCACGGCAAGAAAAATGCCCAAACTCAAGAATGAGAGGGTTGTCAAATTCATTGCGAGGGAAAAGCTATTACAAGAAAGTGACCGGCAGTTATGACCTAAGAAGAAAGTAAGCCGCAATCGGGGGGGAATAAGGTGACTGGAGAAACCGGAGATAATCCCTCCCTGCTTGGTTGAGAAGAACAAAGGGAGCTAGGGCATGTTTTGTTCTCAAGAAGAGAAGGGGAGCACACGTGAGGTAGACGATTAAGATTAGGGATTTTAAAACCCTTTTATAAAAAAAAGACTTTATTATTTTTTTATTAAAAGAAAAATATCAAATTTTGTGAAACTCATTCGTGCACGGTGCCCCAACAAAATGGGTGTCCTTTTTAGCTAAAATTGATGTCATGGATGCACCGATGCTGTATGTTTCGTCATCCGAGGTCACCTGGACAAGTTTGTTGAATATCGTACCAATTTAACTTTAATTCGTGTGTGTTGCGATAAAAGAAGTTATTTTGGTCCAATAGGAGCCATTTAACGAGTATATCATTGACCGATCCTCACATAAGTGACAACCAAAGTTAAGTAAACTACTCGTGGCAGAAAGTCAAACTTCGCACACATCATGGGGTCCAACTATGTCCTTGAAATTTCTATAGGAGTTCAGTTTGAGCTTCAATATGTTGGGTTTTCAATCGACTCTATCGAGTGTTGAAGATTTGAAACTGTCCATACGAAACTTCAAAGAGCAAAGAAATGGCTCGAATTTTTAAGTATTGTAGGTCCCGGTCTAATACTATAGGAGAGTCAAATAGGAAACCCAAATAGGAAACCCTAAGACTAGATTTTAAGCTCTGGGAAGAGGGAAAGAAAGAAAGACCTCAAAATGAGGTCAACAGTATGTCATTCCATGGGGTATAATATCACCAACAAGAAATTTTGCAATGTTGGCATACCATGGAACACGCCACTCATTATTATTGAACAGTTTTTTATCCGAAAAATGTTCATTAATTTCTTTTTCAAAATAGAGTGGTTTTTCTAACTCAAGCCTGGACAAATGATCAGCAATTTGATTTTCAATCCCCTTGCTATCTACTATTTTAAAGTCAAACTCTTGCAAAAGAAGAATCCATCTTAAAAGTCTAGGTTTAGCATCCTTCTTTTTTCATTAAGAACTTAATAGCAGAATGATCTGTATCACTACGCAATGAGTGCCAATTAAATATGATCTAAATTTATCGAAGGCATATGTTATTGCTAATAACACTTTTTCAGTTGTTGTATAATTAATTTGGGTTTCATTAAGAGTTGTACTAGCATAGTAAATTACTTTAAAAATTTTATCATATTTTTGTCCTAAAACAACTCCAATAACATAATCACTAACATCACATATCAGTTCAAAAGGTTTTCCCCAATCTGGTGAAATTATAATTGGTGCAGTGACCAATTTTTCTTTTAGTAACTCAAAAGCTTTTAGGCACTCTTCATCAAAATTGGAAATTGCATCTTTCTCCAATAAATGGCATAAAGGCTTAGCAATTTTCAAAAAGTCTTTAATATATCACCAGTAGAATCCAGTATGTCCTAAAAAACTCCAAATTTCCCTTACATTTGTTGGATAAGGTAAGTTAGTGATCACTTGAATTTTAGCAGGATCTGCTTTCATACCATTTTCTGATAATTGATGTACTAATATAATTCCTCATGTTACCATAAATTGGNCATTAACATCTCTAAAAATTGTAGGCCAATAAAACCCAGATTGTAGAATTTTGTATGTTGTTTTATCAACACAAAAATGTCCACAATTATGACATTTTTGGATAATTTCATAAGTTTCTTCTAATGATACAACATCTTCGAATGATCAGATCCTTTCCTTGTTTATATAAATATGGGTCATCCAAAAAATAAGGCTTAGCTTCAGAAATAAATTTCTTTATATAAATATGGGTCATCCCAAAAATAAGTCTTAGCTTCAGAAATAAATTTCATCATTTATTGGTATGTCATTCCATAGGGTTTAAGATCACTAACAATATAGTTCACAATGTCGTCATACCACGAAACACGCCACTCATTTACAGGGAACAATTTTTCATTTGGAAAATGTTCATTAATTTCCTTTTCGAAACAAAGTGGTTTTTCTAATTCAAGCCTGGACAAATGATCAACAATTTGATTTTCACTTCCCTTCCAATCTACTATTTCAAAATCAAATTCTTACAAAAGAAGAATCTATCTTATAAGTTTAGGTTTAGCTTCCTTCTTTTTCATTAAATGCTTAATAGTGGAGCGATCTAGCACTACACAATGAGTTCCAATTAAATATGATCTAAATTTATCAAAAGCATATACTATTGCTAATAACTCTTTTTAGTTATTGTATAATTAATTTGAGTTTCATTAAGAGTTTTACTACCATAGTAAATAACTTTAAAAATTTTATCATATATTTGTCCTAAAATAGCTCTAATAGCATAATCACTAGCATCACACATTCATTCAAAAGGTTTTTCCCAGTTTGGTGAAACTATAATTGGTGCAGTGATTTGTTTTTCTTTTAATAACTTAAAATATTTTAGGCATTCATCATCAAAATTAAAAATTTCATCTTTCTCCAATAAATGACATAAAGGCTTAGAATCTTTGAAAAATCTTTAATATATCATATGTAGAATTTAGCATGTCCTAAAAAACTCCTAATTTTCCTTATATTTGTTGGAAAAGGTAAATTAGCAATGACTTGAATTTTAGCAGGATCTAATTTCATACCATTTTCTGACATTCGATGTCCTAATACAATTCCTCTTGCTACCATAAATTGTTTTTTTCCCAATTAAGGACTAAATTTGTTTCTTCACAGTGCTTAAGAACTTTAGATAAATGTTTTAAGTATTTTCTGATATTTGATGTCCTAATACAATTCCTCCTGCTACCATAAATTGGCATTTTTTATTTTCTGATATTTGATGTCCTAATACAATTTCATCTATTACCATAAATTGGTTTTTTCCCAATTAAGGACTAAATTTGTTTCTTCACAGTGCTTAAGAACTTTAGATAAATGTTTTAAGTATTTTCTGATATTTGATGTCCTAATACAATTCCTCCTGCTACCATAAATTGGCATTTTTTTATTTCTTCACAGTGCTTAAGAACTTTAGATAAATGTTCTAAACATGAGTCAAATGAAGTTCCAAATCACTGAAAAGAAATGAAGTTCCAAACACTGAAAAGTCATCCATGAATACTTCAATCCCTTTTTCAATTAAATTCTAAATTTGTTTCTTCACAGCGCTTAAGAACTTTAGATAAATGATCTAAACATGAGTCAAATGATTTCCAAATCACTGAAAAGCTTAAGAACTTTGGATAAATGTTCTAAACATGAGTCAAATGAAGTTCCAAACACTGAAAAGTCATCAATGAATACTTCAATCCCTTTTTCAATTAAATTACAAAAAAACGTCATCATACATCTTTGAAATGTAGTAGGGGAATTGCATAAACCAAAGGGCATTCTTTTAAAACAAAAGTACCATAAGGACTGGTAAAAGTTTTCTTGATCCTCAGGAGATATTTAAATTTGGTGATAACCAGTATATCCATCCAGAAAATAAAATTATTTATGCCCAACTAGTCTATCCAACATTTGATCTTAGTGGCAAGATTTAATTTTCTATAATCAATGCATATTCACCAACCTGTAACTTATCTGGAAGGTATTAATTCATTATGCTCATTCACAGTTACAGTTACTCCTCCTTTCTTAGGAACACAATGAATTGGACTAACCCATGCACTATCTGAAACAGGGTAGATAATTCCAGCATCTAACCACTTTAAAATTTCTTTCTTTACAACTTATTTAACAATAGGGTTCAATCCCCTTTGCGGATCATCCTTAAGTTTGCGGTCTCTTCCATATGAATTCTATACATACAAATTGAAGGACTGATTCCTTTAATATTAGCAATTGTCCATCCAAAGACTTCCTTAAAATTTTTTAGAATTTTCATCAACCTTTCTTCTTCTTCCATCATTAATTTTGAGGAAATTATAACTAGTAAAGTAGAGGAATATTCTAAAAAGGCATATTTTAAATGATCAGGAAGTGACGTCAACTCTAGTTTTGGAGGTTTTTCAATAGATGAGCAAAATGATTTATTTTTGTCTATCGTGTCAAAAACTTTAAAATTTTCTGGAATCATTCATAAGTAGTTCTAAAATGGCATTCACTTAGATATCTTATAACATCCATCCTATAACATTTTTTATCTTTACCTTTTGCAGTGTATTTCATTAATTTTGAAATGTTAAAAGTAACAGTTTGATCATTGACACACAATATTAATTCCCCTTTCTGCACATCTATCATTGCCTTCCTGTGGCTAGGAAAGGTATCCTCAAAATGACAGGTATCTCTTTATCTTCCTCCATATCAGCTCAATGAAATCAACAGAAAAGATAAATTGATCCACTTTCACTTGGAGATCTTCTATAACTCCTTTAGGGTATGTTATCGAACTATCTGCTAACTACAGAGTTATAATAGTAGGGGTTATTTCTCCTAATCCCAATCTTTTAAATATTGATAATGGATAAGGTTAATGCTTGCACCTAAATCACATAAGGCTTTCCCATAAAATATGTCTCCTATTGCACATGCAATTGTAAAACTACCAGAATCTTTAAGATTTTCAGGAAGCTTCTTCTGAATTATTGCATTGCACTCCTGAAATATCAAATAAACATCATTTCAAAGTTTGCACAATGTCAGACTGTGCAAATAACTCCTCACTAAGTGCAACATTCTCATTATCTTCAAACTTCCTTTTCCTATTGAGAATATCCTTCATAAACTGTATCTAGCTCGACATTTGTTCTAAGGCTTCAACAAATGGAATATTAATTGTAAGCTTCTTAAATATTTCCAGAAAGTTTGAAAATTACTTATCCAACTTCTCCTGATGAAGTCTCCGAGGAAATGGAGGTGGTGGTTTTTCCAAATCAACTTTTTGTGGAGAAATACGTCTCTCAAAATCTTTTGGAGCGTCCTCTTTTGATTCTTCAATTTCTTTTTCTCTCTAATTCAATTTCTTTTTGAACCCGACCTTCCAACTCTCTTCCGCTTGTAAGTTTAACGACTTTTACTTGTTCTTTATTCTCATTTTTTGGATTTGATTTAGTTACTAAGAAGTGTTCCTTGGGGTCTATTACTTAATGAATTTTCTATTTGCCCAGTTTACTAGGAAGTGCTCCATAGGATCTATTACTTAATGAATTTGCTATTTTTCCAAGTTGATTCTCAATATTTCTAATTGTAGCTCCTTGTCTTGTAACTGAGTTTCCCATTTGTAACACCACTTCTTCTATAGACAACTTCTTCTCCTTAAACTGTGTATTACTGTAGAAACCTGGAAGATAAGTAGATCTATAATTATTATTCCCTTGGTTGTTCCAGTTTCTCAATGATTTTCCTTGGTTGTTCCCCCATTGCTGATAATTACCATCCGAATTGTTATCCAGTTAAAGTTGGGATGGTTCTTCCAACCTGAGTTATAATAATTTGAATATGAGTTATTCTGCTTATTATTTATGGCATTCAAAGTTTCTAATGATGCTTGAGAATCTACCATTTGGCCTAATGAATTCTCTTCAATCATGAAAATTGGTTGAGAAAAATTCATTCCAAATTGGTTTAACTTCCTTGAAATTGCAGCAACTTGATTTGCTAACATGGTAAATGCCTCAGTTTCATGAATATTGGCTACTTTCTTAGAATTTACCCTCAAAAGGCCATTGAAAATTATTGGTAGCCATTTCTTCAATTCAAGTATAAGCATCATGAAATGGTTTTGACATCAATGAACCACCAGCAGCGGCATCAATAATAGATCTAAGAGACCCAACTAATCCATGAAATGGTTTTGACATCAATGAACCACCAGCAGCGGCATCGATAATTGATCTAAGAGATCTAATCCATTATTAACCAATATGGTATAGCTTGGTGTGGACACTTTTGTTCTTTAAATCGTTCTCATGCTTCATAAATAGATTCCCCTTCAAATTGATTAAAAGATGTAATATCATTTCTAAGCTTCGCTTCATAAATAGATTCCCCTTCAAACTGATTAAAAGATGTAATATCATTTCTAAGCTTTATAATTTTTTATGGTGGAAAATATTTAACAAGAAATTTTTTGTGTTAAATCACCCCAAGTTCTGATAGATCCAGGTGCTAACAAATTCAACCACATCTTAGCTTTATCCCTTAATGAGAAAGAAAATAACCTAAGTCTTATGACATCATCTGATACACCATAGTATTTAAATGTAGCGTACAATTCTAGAAAATTGACAAGATGTAAATTTGGATAGTTGGTGATCCCCCAAACTGATTATTTGATACCATTTGGATAATAGCAGGTTTAAGCTCAAACGAACTAGCCACTATAGTAGGTTTTTGAATACTACAATGAATTTCATCTACAGTAGGGTTGACATAATCTCTTAAAGGTCTAAACTCTTGATGAATTTTAGCATTTTAATTATTTTGGTCTGCCATTTCTATAATTTTTTTAGATTTTTCAAAATTTATATTTTTTTTGTTTTTCTAATTTTTCTAATAGTTCTTTCTAATTCAGAATCATAGGGCACTAGTTCTTCAGAACATGAACTACACATACACTAACATATAATAAAATAAAATAAAAAAGAAACAAAACAAAACAAGATAAGATAAGATAACATAAAGTTTAAATAAGACTTTTTAAAAATAGAAATTTGCTTTGAAAAACAATTTCTCCCCGACAACAGCGCCAAAAACTTGATCCCTCGATACTGCTAATATGCACAATACAACAATAATTCAACTTATATTTCACTTATATTTCCTTACTTTGCAGCAAAACCAAAAAGTTGATCTTGAAGAAAAATAAGAATTTAATTTCTAATTTATATGTATTGGGATACTATAGAAGTATACATATTGTTATCAAGTAATACAGGACTTTTTTATTAAGACCATAATATCGAACCCCAGGGAGAATACACAATATGCACTATTGAAAAGCAAACTTTCTATTTTTAATAAAAAAATAATTATCTAAACTAAAGATGATTTTTGCAATAGTAAGAATTTAAATATTTTTGGTATTTTAATATTTTGATAGAACAATAACAATTTAAAAAGATAACTAGAGTTTTTGTAGAAGAAAAAACTAAATATGAAAATATCTTTCTTCTTATTATGAATCAGTAATAATTATAGGAATTTTATTGTAGAAGTATGCAAATTGTGTTGTGCCAAATAAAAGCAATAACATTTTTCAATATTTTGATAGAACAATAACAATTTAAAAAGATAACTAGAGTTTTTGTAGAAGAAAAAACTAAATATGAAAATATCTTTCTTCTTATTATGAATCAGTAATAATTATAGGAATTTTATTGTAGAAGTATGCAAATTGTGTTGTGCCAAATAAGAGCAATAACATTCTTTACCCTTACTAGAGTTGCTATAAAGAACATTGGCTAATTTAAAGTTTGAATAGTTCTGAAGATCGGCTAGGCAGAACCCTTACTAGAGATGATATAAAGAACATTGGCTAATTTAAAGTTTGAATAGTTCTGAAGACAGGCTAGGCCCTTACTAGAGATGCTATAAAGAATATTGGCTAATTTAAAGTTTGAATAGTTTTGAAGACCGACCTTACTAGAGATGCTATAAAGAACATTGGCTAATTTAAAGTTTGAATAGTTCTAAAGACCAGATAGGTAGGGAAGATACCATGTATAGGAATTCTATTGTGAAAGTATGCAAATTGTGTTGTGTCAAATAGGAGCAATAATATTCTTTACCCTTACTGTTGTGGAAGTATGCAAATTGTGTTGTGCCAAATATGAGTAATAATATTCTTTACCCTTACTAGAGATTAAAGAACATTGGCTAATTTAAAGTTTGAATAGTTCTGAAGACCGGCTAGGCAGGGAAGATATTAGCTCCCACTTTAGAGTTCCCTCAATTCCCTCCACCTCGGGGCTAACTTCTTGTATGAGAACCTAAAACAATAAACCAAGTTGGGGGATTTAACCTATCACTTTAAAGTCCTCTAACTCTACACCC
>JXCR01037975.1:0-15219 GCA_002079205.1 Phalaenopsis hybrid cultivar | reverse complement strand
GAATATTTCTTTATTTATTTGCACTCAATCATATGAACTACATTCTCATTCATACAACCTCATGTGATTCTTTCCAATTATTTACTGAGATAATACCAGCCCAGTTCTTACATGTTCTCACAACAAATTTTAAAATATGGATTGGCCAAATCAGGAAGTAAATGAAGTGCATGGATTTAAATCATCACAACTTCTTCCATCATTGAAGATCAATACTTTCAACAACTTTCATCCAAAACATAATTACTTATCATTTTAAGAAGAAAAAATAAAGAAAACTACTCTGAATCAATAAAGAAAAAAAACCACACTTTAGTTTAAGAGATGAAATCATTGTGAGACCAGCAACAAGTCTCAATTAAAACCAAAAGTACTCTCAAAACAAAAAGATAAAAAAAAAACATATCTCAAGTCCTCCACCAAACTCTTGAAGTTCCTTTGATTCTTTTCTCTTTACAATCACTGAAAAGGATAAAATAAAAGTAAAAGTGGTGCCTGAAAATCTCTCCAAACTAACTCCCCAAATGGGAACTTTCAAAACTTTCCAAAACTTTCAGGACTCTTTTCTAAGTCCTCTCTTATTTCTTTTATAATTTTCCAAAAAAGTGTCTTGGTTTCTCTTCAAAATATGTCTAGATTCGATGTATTTCCGCAAGAGATGCATCCTTTTGTGATAATTTTTGTCTATGGTGGCTATAACCACATGTTAAGCCAGTGGGTGCCTCAAAAACCTCTTCAAAATTCACAGAAACTGAATTTACTCATTCAATAACTGCCACTGACACTTAAGCGAGGGGCCTCTGGCACTTATGCGCGGCATTCTCTGTTTAACCGGTGCTTAAGCATTGGATCTGGCGCAAAGGCGCCAAAACTCTTTTGCACATTTTTAACCTTTTTGCTCCAAATTTAATTCTTTTTCACTCATTTAAGCATTTTCACCCTTTTTACCCGTGTCTGCAAGAAAAATATAAAAATACCTTCCATTAAAACACAATATCTCAAAAATAGATATAAAAATGTGTCTAAAAATACTATATGTTTTAGGTATATCAGATACTAAGGCACCTCTTGAAAAATTATAAAAGAAGGAAGTTGAGACTTTTAGAAGGGTCCTAAAAAGTTCTTGAAGAAGTTTGTGGAGAAGCTTTTGGAGAAAATTTCAAGCACCATAAATTTATTTTCCCTTTTATTTTAGTTTTATTTTGAAAGTTAAGAGTGTTGTAAGAGAGATGAGATTCAAAGGAACTTCAAGAGTTTGGTGGAGGATTTGAAATAATTTTTTATCTTTGCTTTAAACTACTTTTGGTTTTAATCCAGANGGATTGGCCAAATCAAGAAGTAAATGAAGTGAATGGATTTAAATCATCATAACTTCTTCCAACATTAAAGATAAATACTGTCCACAACTTCCATCCAACACTTAATTACTTATTATTTTAAGAAGAAGGATAAATAAAGCTATCAAAATCCATGGAGAAAATAAAACCACACTTTAGTTTAAAAGAAGAAATCATTGTCAAACCAACAAAAAGTCTCATGAAAACTACTCAAAATCCATGGAGAAAACAAAACCACACTTTAGTTTAAAAGAAGAAATCATAGTCACTCAGAATCCATGGAGAAAACAAAACCACACTTTAGTTTAAAAGTAGAAATCATTGTCAAATCAAAATCCATGGAGAAAACAAAACCACACTTTAGTTTAAAAGTAGAAATCATTGTCAAACCAATAAGAAGTCTCACAAATTCCATCCAAAACTTAATTACTTATCATTTTAAGAAGAAAGATAAAGAAAACTACTCATCCATGGAGAAAACAAAACCACACTTTAGTTTAAAAGTAGAAATCATTGTCAAACCAACAACATGTCTCAATTAAAACCAAAAGTAGTCTAAAACAAATGATAAAAACTTATCTCAAGTCCTCCACCAAACTCTTGAAATTACTTTAAATCTCTTCTCTTTTACAACACTCTCAATATAAAACTAAAATATAAAGGATAAATATGTGGTGTCTGAAAATCTCTCCAACTAAGTCCCTAATTTTAGAACTTACAAAACTTTCTCAGTACTTTCAGGACCTCTTTTAAAGTCTCAATCTTCCTTCTTTTATAATTCTCCAAAAGGTGCCTTGGTATCTCTTCAAAATGTGTCTTGATTATATGTATTTCTCTAAGAGATGCATCCATTGGCAATAATTTTCGTCCACGATGGTTGTAATCACCTATTAAGTCAATAGGTGCCTCCAAAAACTCTTTAAATTTTGCAAAAACCAAATTTACTCATACAATAACTTCCACTGGCGCTTAAGCGCATGGCCTCTAGCCCTTGGACGTAGTCTTCTCTGTTTAAATGACGTGTAAGCTCCGGATCTGACTCTTAAGCACCAAAACACTTTTGCACATTTTTCACCTATTTTCTCCAAATTTGATCCTTTTCACTCCTTTAAGCATTTTCACCTTTTTATCTGTACATGAAAGAAAAACACAAAAATACCTTCCATTAAAGTGCAATATCTCAAAAATAGGTATAAAAATGTGTCTAAAAACACTATATATTTCAGGTGTATCATCGGGCTGACGATGTTAAACCAAGCACTTTGTGGGAGGCAACCCATAGTTATTAGAATGAATTGAGTTTAGTTGGTTTTGATTTATTTTTGTGTATTTACTTGATTGAGTTTGAGGGTCGAACATGCGTTGTTACTACTTAAAATGATATAATTCATGACCTAGGAGAGGTTAAGACGTGTATTTGGACCTTTGACAAACTGGTGTTTAATGGTGCACTGGCATCTAGGCGCCAATATATAGAGAACCTAGTGCCTAGGTTCCCAAATCTTGCGCCGAGGCACCCAAATCTGGTGCCTAGGCTCCATAGTTATCGAATCGCAAAATAAAGCAGTTTTTTTATTTTTTTTTACAGTTTTTGCCATAATAAACCCTCAAAACCTTCAATTAATTATGTTCCTCACCATTTTAGAAGTTTTGAGAGTGAAAGAAGTCTTGAGATTTCACTGGATTTAAAGAATCATGGATTGCAATGCTTTGTCAAGTTCAACTTTTAAAGTCTTTGATCATAAGAAGTTCATAAGCAAAGAAGTGCAGACTTCATGATAGGACTTTGGTGAAGAATAAATTGATAAAATAAAGAGGATTCATCATGCTTGAAGGGTAGATCAAGGCAATTATTGCGCCGAGTCGTTGGGAAGTGTTTTGTTACACCACTATTGTTGTTGTGATCTCTACTATGAAAGAATTCTATGCAAATCTTCATCATGGACTGGTATATGTTTGAATTAAGTTAGTACCTTTCACTTCGTCAAGAATAAACGGGTCGTTTTAGGTGGATGGTGTGTCAATTTACGAATTTGTTAACTTTACGTCGACTAGAGACAAGTTGTGTAAGATCTTCATATTTTTTTATGGATATCGATGAATGTTGTAAATTTAGAAGAGATTCCAAGGTTAGTTTCTCTGCTGCAAGATTAAATTCATCATCTATGCCTTCGGAATTCTTCATTTCTGCCAAATTACTTACTACCAAGAACATCAAGGAAGTAACGAAGGAAAGTGCAATCCTCAATTATTGTATTCAGATGGAAAGACATAGTGATGTGGGGGCACTTATTTATAGATCCATCATTGGAGTCTCACTCAATGGATCTATGATTGGGCTTGGACGTCTGATCTCTAGATACTGCTAATATGAAAAGTACAACAATAATTCAGATTATATTTCACTTATATTTTCTTACTTTGCAACAAAACAAAAAACTTGATCCTGAAGGAAATAAGAATTTAACTTTTAATTTATATATATTGGGATACTACACAAGTATATGTAACGTTATCAAGTAATATAAGACTTCTTGCTTAAGACCTGAATATCTAACCCATAAGGAAAATACACAATATGCACTATTGAACAACAAACTTTCTATTTTTAATAAAAAGATAATTATCTAAACTGAAGATGATTTTTGCAGTAATGAAAATTTAAAAATTTTTGGTATTTTCAATATTTTGATAGAACAATAACAATTTAAAAAGATAACTAGAGTTTTTGTAGAAGAAAAGCACTAAATATGTAAATATCTTTCTTCTAGTGATGAATCAGTAATAAGTATAGGAATTTTGTTGTAGAAGTATGCAAATTGTGTTGTGTCAAATAGAAGAAATAATATTCTTCACCCTTACTAGAGATGCTATAAAGAATATTGACTAATTTAAAGTTTAAATAATTCTGAAGATCGGCTAGGCATGGAAGATACTAGCTCTCACTCTAGTGTTCCCTCGATTCCCTCCACCTGGGGGCTAACAATCTTGCATCATAATCTAAAACAATAAACCAAGTTGGGGGCTTTACCTGTCACTTTAAAGTCCTCTAACTCTGCACCCTTCAATAAATATTTTCCTATTTATTTTCACTCAATAACTACATTCTCATTCATACAACCTCATGTGATTCTTTTCAATTGTTGACTGAGACAATACCATCTACATTCTCATTCATACAACCTCATGTGATTCTTTTCAATTGTTGACTGAGACAATACCAGTCTGGTTCTTACATGTTCTCACAACAAATTTTAACAGATGGATTGGTCAAATCAAGAACTAAATGAAGTGCATGGATTTGAATCATCACAACTTCTTCCATCATTGAAGATCAATACTTTCCACAACTTCTATCCAAAACTTAATTACTTATCATTTTAAAAAGAAAGATAAAGAAAACTGTTCATAATCCATGGAGAAACAAAACCACACTTTAGTTTTAAAGAAGAAATCATTGTCAAACCAACAACAAGCCTCAATTAAAACCAAAAGTAATCTCAAAACAAAAAGATAAAAAAACTTCTCAAGTCCTCCACCAAACTCTTGAAGTTCCTTTAATTCTCTTTTCTTGACAATCACTCAAAATAAAATAACAAAAAGGATAAAATAAAAGTAAAAGTGGTGCTTGAAAATCTCTCCGAACTAACTCCCTAATGAGAAATTTCAAAACTTTCCAATACTTTCAGGACCTCTTTCAAAGTCTCAATCTTCTTTCTTTTATAATTTTCCAAAAGGTACATTGGTTTCTCTTCAAAATATATCTAGATTTGATGTATTTCCCTAAGAGAAGCATCCTTTTGTGATAATTTTCATCCATGGTGGTTATAACCACCTGTTAAGCCAATGGGTGACTCAAAAACCTCTTTAAAAACTGTAGAAACAGAATTTACTCACCCAATAACTACCACTGGCACTTAAGCGCAGGGCCTCTGGTGCTTAGGCACGGACTTCTCTGTTTAACCGGAGCTTAGGTGTTGATCTGGCGCTTAAGCGCCAAAACTCATTTGCACATTTTTCACCTTTTTGCTCCAAATTTGATCTTTTTCACTCATTTAAACATTTTCACCCTTTTTATATGTATCTGCAAGAAAAACACAAAAATACCTTCCATTAAAGCGTAATATCTCAAAAATAGGTACAAAAATGTGTCTAAAAATACTATATATTTTATGTGTATCAAAATCTCCCAAACTTAAAATACTAGTTTTCCTCAATCGACACTTCAATCTTTAAAAACTAAATATGTAAGATATGTATATGAGTTTCTTTAGGAGTTACTAAAATTTTGATTTAGAAATATAGCAGTTTAATTTAGAAAAAATATTCAGTAATGATNCTGGTGAAATGAGATGAGATAAATGTTTATAATATGTATTGTGCCAAATTGGAGCAATTTTAATTCTCTACCGTGATACAGTGCATAGAAAATCTTTGGTTAATCTTAGATTTAGTCCCTAAATCGGTGGCTAGGCTAGAAGGATACTTACTCCCACTTTAAATATCCCACTTCCCTTCACCTATTTTTAAACACTAAGATCAAATTGGGGATTTTAGTCTGTCACCCTAAAGATTCTCCAATTCTGCACCTAACAAAGAATATTTCCCTATTTATTTGCACTTAATTTCATGAACAAATTTCTCCTTCATGAACTCAAATGCGATCCTCACTCTATTGTAGAACGCATACTCCATTTCTCGGATCATATGTTTCACAACATATTTTAACAAATCAATTGAATTCTAAGGTTTTTGATCCTCTATTCTTTTCGAGGATATTCAGTAATTAAGTCTAAGGTTTTTGATCCTCTATTCTTTTCGAGGATATTCAGTAATTAAGTCTAAGGTTTCTGATCCTCTATTTGTTATATTAAAGTCAATTAGAAAATTCATATAAAAAAGAACTTCATAAAACTTTATTAATAATTAAGTTAATATTCAAATCAAAAGATTAGAAAAATGTGTCCAAATCTTTTCCTTAAGTTGATTCAAGTGAAGCCAATTTTTAATTAGGCATCTCCTCAAGCTTCTCTCCACGTCTTTTCTTTTTCTTTTTTTTCTTTTTCNAAGCCAATTTTTAATTAGGCATCTCCTCGAGCTTCTCCTCACATCTTTTCTTTTTCTTTTTCTTTTTCTTTTATTTTTTTTTCTTTTCTTTTTTTTTTCTTTTCTTAGGATTATTATATCTGGATAGCCTTTAATAATTTTGAACTTCACCATCCTCTTCTTAAAGTTAAAAACTTTTTACATTTCTTCACTTAATAAATTTATACTAACTTAAAGATTTCATAAAGTTTAATTGTTTTCTTTTTACATGAACCTCTTTAAGATTTTTAATACTTCAAAAATACAAATTTGNTTTTACATGAATCTTTTAAGATTTTTAATACTTCAAAAATACAAATTTCTTTACTTAAAATATAAAAACATAATCTTATTCTATTTTAAGAAATATCTTATCTCCTAGAGTTAACCTTTATTATTGAAATTTTTTACTTAAATTTACTAGATATTTAGAAACATAAATATAGTTATCTCAAGTTAACCACTAATACCAAAGGTCATGTTAAATTTAAAATTTTGAAAATATAGTTAAGTGGGGACAAATAAAATTAAGCTCTTTCTCTTTTTCAAAAAATGTTTTTTTTTTCTCCCCCCCAAACTTAGATTTTTAAAAGATTTTTACATGAAGAACTTTAAAAATGAAGGGTGAAATAAAACGTTAAATACTTAAAAAAAATCATACTTGTTGGAGATTTTGATTTTTGAACATAAATGTTAAAATACTGCAGATGCTAATATGAAAACTACAAGGCTAAAAATATTAAATTGCACATATTACATATAAAATTTGCTGAGAAAGAGCTAATCACAATACATAACAAAGTGCTGAAAATAAGAAAAGAACTAAACTAAACTCTAAAAATGAAAAAAGTTTTCCACATTATAGTTTCACATTACATAAGAAACAAAGTCTTCAACAACATCACAACACAAATAATATAATCACACAGTACAAACACAAACAAACAAACAAAAAGATCACCAGTCATTATCTTCTTCATCATCGATATCTAACTTCTGCTACTGATATGGAGTATAAGTAGGGTGAATAGGGAACTGAACTGTATGGTCACCCCTCAGTTATCTTACTAAAGCATCATCATAAGCAGCATCATACTCAAATTTATGGTGAATCAAATCATCAGTGTGAGCATTTCTGGCCTCCATATTCTGTATCCTATGATCCATCCTCAAAATATTTCCCTACTGAATCATCATCGAGTCCAACAACTCGCTATTACTGGGGTCACATGAAGTAGGCTCACTAAAAGTAGGGGTTCTAGAAGTAGAAGGAATATCCCTTGCCTGTCTTCCAGATTTCCAATCAACATGGGGCTCATAAGTCTTGACGTTGGCATGCCCAATTGGTCTCTGAGGCTCAATCCTCTCCTCATCAGGTCTGAAATCAACTCCTACATGCTCATAAGGTGTGTAAATGAGAGAAGGGTGCGCCAATCGACCAGTGGTCTCTCCTAGAGCAATAGATTGAATGTTCATATAAATGATAGAGCCTACATTTATATTCATCACTTACTGAATACAGTAGTTAAGGATGGCTCTATCCTTGGTTACTTCACTATGATGGTTCGTTGGAATCATCCTTCTAGAAATAAAAAAATGCCAAGCCTTAGACACTACATTTAACATAGAAAGGGGAAAGTTAACTTTAACTCCATTTTTTATTTTCCAAGACCCTTTCTCACTAGTTAGAAAAGAAATAATTTCATCTAAGGCTTGATATGTAACAAAAAATGAAGGATATTGGCATCTATAAACATCTTCTAATTGATAAAACTCATTAATTTTTCTTGGAGTAATCTCCACCCTTTTTGCTCGAACAAAAATAAAATCATCAGAAGCCTCAGGAAGGTTGGCATAAAATTCCATCACAATCCCAACTATCGCATCGACAGTAAAATAACAGAAGTTTTCCCACTGTCGAGCAATAATCAATCATTCAACTTCTCCTCCCGGATTTTTAAAACCTTGGTCCTGAATCACTTTTTTATTTCCTTGAAAACTCTGAAATCGAGCACTGGCTCTAAAGTTAATAAACCTTTGCTCGTCATATTCTATTTTTCTTTTGCTCGATCTAGGTGCCATAGGAAATCTATAAAAATTTGATAAAAATTCTGAATAAATCCAAAATTTCTGAAAATAAAAAATTTAAACCACATTAAACTCAAATCCACTAAGTAAGAGTTTTTCACCAAAGAAGTTTCTCAAAATCTCCCAAAAAATTTCAAAATTTTGGATCTAGTCAATGTGAGAAAAATTTTTGGTGAAAATAAAAAATTTTTACTTTAAAGTGTAGCTCTTACCTAGAGAAGATAAAATCTGAAGTTCCTTTGCCTCTAAATTGCCTCAAATCCGCCCAAAATTAAGCCATAGGTGCAAAACCAAAGGTTGAAGGTGACTTAAGGGGTAAAAATAGAGGTTTACGGTGAAACTCAGAAATTAAAGGATTAATTCGCCGCTCTCGAGTCAAAGGCGTCGTCATCTCCAATGTCAGCGCTGTCGGCGCTGAAGGACCGAAATTCACTATTTTGATTTTTTAAATTTTCAATTTCCTTTCAATTTTCTCCAAATTTTTTTTTAGTATTTTTAAACATAAATTTTATCTAAATTCATAAATATACATTTCACAAATAATCATTTTCACAAACAACAACAAACTAACTTTTATATATGAAAATACTCTTTTTGCAAACACATTTCACAAATCACAAATTCACACCTATGAAGTAAACTAATTATAAATCAGCATCGAAATCAAGCCACAACACTAAATGCTGACACAAAACTATACACATAATCAAAGTTCAGAATAAACCAAATCAAACCTAATCAAATCCACACAATTACACTAAACACGTAATCATTTTTAAACGAGTAGAGAATTCACAATCTTCAATCATTCATCCTCTCTTCAGTGCTATCACCACCTCTAATATCTCCCATAGATTGGTAATGAACATATAGGTTGTAGAAAGATCAGCACAGGAATTGATCTGCCCAATTTTCTTCAATCCACCCCTTTTCCTTAAACGTCCAAACTAATTATGCTTCGAAAGTTCCGTGTGATCAAATTCTCTTTCATTCTTTAATGTAGTTGATCAAAAAGGTACTTGAGATCTCCCACTACATTCATAATACTTTGAAGTTCTTTTTCAATCTTGTTTAATTTTTTCTCTAAAGCAAGCAAACTTCCAACTGTTGGTGGCATTAATGGAGATGAAGCATGTGAAGAATGATCTATAATAGCATTTAGTTATTCATTTCCATTACCAACATACTGGTCATCAATAGGGATCATGGGCTCCCATGGTAGTAAAACTTTTTCCCAACTTTCATATGGCACTTAGGATTGACTGCAAATAAGAAAAATCATAGAAGGATGCCCAAGTCCATAAATTGGCCCATTCTTAATGATTTTCATCATATATTTAAATATAATTGAACCTATATCAATAGGTTTTTTCATTTGAATACAACAGTTAATAGCACTCTCCTTGGTGACTCTACTGATCTTCATAGTAGGGAGTAATTTTGCACAAATAAAAAAATGCCATTGCTTTGAAATTGGATTAACTAATGAAGTAGGAAAATTAATATATCCTTCATCTCGTACTTCCCACATATCACTTTCATCCGTCAGAAAATTAAAAATATCTTGCATCAAATCTCGTGTAGGAATGAAATTTGCATAATGACAGATTGTAACATTTTCTATCATATACAATTCATTAATCCTCACTGGCTTAAATGGTACAACCTTACCTTGTACAAAGACAAATCCTTGGGTAATTCCATGTAAATTTACATAGAATTCCTTCACTACAGGTAAAACAACCGCAGCAGTAGTGTAACATAGAACTTCCCATTGCCTCTACATAATGATCTTGTCAACTGGAGCACTTGGATTGATCAACCCATGATTAACAAATCCTCTTTCCTTGATCAATCTCTTCTTAGCAATAACTTTATTGTATAATCTTTGCACGTCGAAACTAATAAACTTTCATCTATTGAAAACTCCATACCTTGAAGTATTTTTGGAATTGGAAGCCATGGAATCCAAAAATAAAAAAGTTTCTGGGCATCTTAGGAAGTTTTTTGGACTTCAAAAACACCTCCTGACGATTATTATGGATCAAAATTCTGCTAAATTTTGCCAAAAGTCACAACCGTCCAACCACTCTTGGTGCCGCCAGCGCTCCCGATGGGCACTGTCGGCGCTGAGATCCGCTTTCTTGGGCCCCGTCGGTGCCAATTACCAAATTTTGTGATTTTCAATCTTTGTTCAATTAAATTCCAAATTTTCTTCCAATACTAATATTTGACTTATTTTATAATAAATGCAATTGTGTAGGATTATTATCTACTAATATATAATACACTTAACAAACTAAATAGTAATACATAGACATATAAGTATGGGTTGCCTCCAAAAAAGCGCTTGGTTTAACGTCGTTAACCCGATATACTATTTGTGTAGTTGGGTTGACTTAACATTAAAACTTCTTTAAATTGATGTATGTGCCCCTCATAATAATGTTTCAAACGATGCCCATTAACTTTAAATATCTTTCCACTGTTAGGATCTTTAATCAGAACAGTTGCATAATGATAGACTTTAATTACCTTAAATGGACATAACCATATGGATTTAAGTTTTTCTGAAAACAATCCCAATCTTATATTATATAATAGAATTTCTTGTCCAGGTTCAAATTTTTTCTTAATAATCTTCCGATTATGCCATATTTTCATTTTCTCTTTATAGATTTTTGCATTATCATATGCTTCATTTCTAATCTACTCAAGTTCATTGAGTTGCAAATGCCATATTTTCATTTTCTCTTTATAGATTTTTGCATTATCATATGCTTCATTTCTAATCTCCTTAAGTTCATTGAGTTGCAATAATCTATTCTCACCAGCATCTTTTAGATTAAAATCAAATTCCTTAATAGCCCAAAATATTTTATGCTCTAATTCTACACGTAAGTGACATGTTTTTCCAAATATCAGTCTGTATGGGGACATTCCTATAGAAGTCTTATAAGCAGTTCTATAAGCCCATAATGCTGTGTGAAGTCTAGTAGACCAATCCAATTTATAAGGATTTACAACCTTTTCTAAAATGTGTTTAATTTCACTATTTAATATCTCTGCTAGACCACTAGCTTAAGGATGATAAGCAGTAAAGAATCTATGCATAATATCATATTTCTTAATTAATTTTTCGATTCTCTTATTCCTGAAATGAGATTCTCCATCAGTAATAATTACTCTCGGCATTCCATATATTGTAAAAATATTTTTAATTAAAAATTTAGAAACACTCCGAGCATCACATCTAGTACAACAATAGCTTCAATCCATTTGGACATATAATCAAGAACAAGTAATATATATATGTTTCCAAGTGAAGGCATAAATGGTCCCATAAAATCTAATCCCCACACATAAAAAATTTCAACTTCCAATGTTTAATTTAAGACATTTCATCTCTTCTAGAAATATTTCCTACACGTTGACATCTATCGCATGTTTTAATATATTCATTAACATCATTAAAAATAGTAGGCCAATAAAATCAAGTTTGTAAAATTTTATATCCAGTTCTATTTGTTCTGAATTGTCCTCCAAATTCAGAATCATGGCATCTTTCAATTATCTGTTGAGTTTCTTCATAAGACAAACATCTTCTAATAATTAGATCTTTACATTTTTTATATAAATATGGGTCATCCCAAAAATAGTCTTTTGAATCATATATAAACTTCTTTAATTGTGAATTTTTATATCAGGTGGTAGAATATCACTTATAATATAATTCACTATATCAGCATACTACAGTACATCCATTTCATCAATACTATATAATTGGTCATCAGAAAAATTCTCTAAAATTTCATTTGCANGTTGGGATTGGGGTTTGTCCTGGTTTTGAGCAAGAATTCAAGCTCAAAATTGGATTGCCATGGTGGATTTGAAAGAGGGAAATGGATTGCAATGAACTAAGGGTCTCTTAGGGAAGCTCTCTGAGGAGTTTCGAAGGCCTTGGTGAAAATTTTTTACTCCTCCCTATTCATGGCCGTGGGGGGTAGATTTTATAGAAATTGGCCAAGGGGATGCTTGGCTGGCCAATTGAGGGGTTAGCCTCACTGCTTAGGTGTCAAGCGGAGGATCTANTGTGATTTATTAAAATTAATTGAAGTTTTGGGGACTTTAATAAAAATAAAATATTTAACATGTTGAAAAATAAGTTTTATATTTTTGAAAAATCTCTCTGAGGTCAGGGAACCCAGAGAAATTTATTTTGTATTTTTCTGATTTTTTAGAATTATTTTTGTGAAAATTTTATTCTTAAGCCTTAAAAAACATTTTAAGATTTAAAAATTGATATATTTGTTTTTAGATCTTGGAAAAATATTCCAATGATTTTTAGGTGTTTAGGAAATAATTTGGAACATTTCCATGAGTTTAATATTTTATGATTTTTTTATTATTTATTATTTCTTTTTATTAAAAATAATAAAAATCAAGTTTTTTATTTTAAATAGATTTTTATTTTTATTAAATCCCCCTGATATCAGAGAACAAAAAAAATTAGGTTTGATAATTTTTGGAATTATATTTTGATTTTTAAAAATTATTTGAGTTTCAAATTTGATGGTCACTTTTAAAAATCAATTAAAAATATTAAATGATCTCCAAATGACTTGAAATTTTTATGGTAAGTTTTCTGACTCATGAGCCACAGTGGAGAACAAAAATCAAGTGGCTTTGATCTCTATGTACTTCACATTAAATGTTTTAAGCAAATTAAGGTTTGCTCAAAATAGTGATGTTTTGATTTTTAAAAATTATGAAATTAATTCCTAAGACTACTCTAGCCATAGGAAACTTACATGAATTTTTGTAGAATTTTCTAAGTCACAGAAAATTTTCTATAATTATTTGAATAAAAAATTCATAACAACTTAGAAAATTAAGATCTATGTCTATAGATCTCCTATGTTTTTAGAAAAATGCTCAAGTTGTTTACCTAGACAANGGAGAGTATTAATCTTTAATGTTGGAAGAAGTTGTAATGATTTAATTCCATGTACTTCATTTACTTCTTGATATGGCCCATATAGATGTTAACATTTGTTTTGATAACATGCAAGAACCAGGATGGTATTGTCTCAGTCAACAATTGGAAAGAATCACATGAGATTGTATGAATGAGAATGTAGTTCATATGATTGAGTGCAAATAAATAGGGAAATAATCTTTGAAGGGTGTAGAGTTAGAGGACTTTAGAGTGACAGGCTAAAGCCCCCAACTTGGTTTATTGTTTTAGGTTTTGATACAAGGTGTTAGCCCTCAGGTGGAGGGAACCAAGGGAACTCTAGAGTGAGAGCTAGTATCTTCCCTGCCTAATTGGTCTTCAAAATTATTCAAACTTTAAATTAGCCAGTGTTCTTTATAACATCTCTAGTAAGGGTAAAGAATAATATTGCTCCTATTTGGCACAACACAATTTAAATACATCCACAACAGAATTCCTATACTTATTACTTATTCACGAAAAGGAGAAAGATATTTTGTATTCAGTGTTTTTCTTTTACATAAACTAAAGTTATGTTTAATAAGTTTTTATTTCATTTTCAAACATTAAAAATACCAAAAAGAGTGTAAATTTCAATCCTGTGATAAAAAACTATAGTTTAAGTATTTGTCTTTTTAAAGTAGAAAGTTTGTTACTTTAATTATCACATACTATGAACTATCAATGTGGGTTTGATATTCGGGGCTTAATAAAAAAGTCCTATATTACTTGATAACGATAATTATATATGCATAGTATCCAAATATATATTAAGTTAAAAAGTTAAATTCTTATTTTTGTCAGGATTAGGTTTTTGGTATTGTTGTAAAGTAAGGAAAGATAAGTGAAAAATAGAATCAGATACATGGTTATACTGTTGCATATAAACAGTCGAGATCAGTCATCCCAAAAATAGGTCATAGCTTCAGATTCAAATTCCCTCTTCTGTTGGTATGTCATTCCATATGGTATAATATCACTAATAATGAAGTTCACAATGTCAGCATACTATGGATCACACTACTCATTAACATTGAACAATTCTTCATCTGAAAAATGTTCATTAATTTCTTTTTCAAAACAGAGCAATTTTTCTAATTCAAGTCTGGACAAATGATCAACAATTGGATTCTCAGCTCCCTTCCTATCTACTATTTCAAAGCCAAATTATTGCAAAAGAAGACGCCATCTTATTCGTCTAGGTTTTGCATCCTTCTTCTTCATTAAATACTTAATAGCAGAATGGTTTGTATGCACTATACATTTAGTTCCAATTAATTATGATCTAAATATCTTAAAATCATATACTACTACTAATAACTCTTTATGAGTTGTGGTAAAATTAATTTGAGTTTCTTTAAGAGTTCTACTAGCATAGTAGTAACTTTGAAAATTTTATCATGCTTTTGTCCTAAAGTAGCTCCAATAGCATAATCACTAGCATCACACATTAATTCAAAAGGTTTTTCCCAATCTGGTGAAACAATAATTGGTGCAGTGTGATCCTAATTTTTTCTAATGTAAGGATTTATGAACTTGACACCACTACAGTGCCAAAAACTTGATCCTGTAAGAAAAGTAAGTTGTGTAAAATATATATAATTATAGGTAATTAATAATGAGATTCTACGCAAGTATACGTATCGTTATAAAGTAATAATGAACTTTCTATTTAAGCCCCAAATATCGATCCCACGGGGAAGGTGTAAATTA
>JXCR01037971.1:79982-91982 GCA_002079205.1 Phalaenopsis hybrid cultivar | reverse complement strand
ATGAGGCCATTACTACCGCAATTTAGATGATCATTATCCAAAAGTACTAGCAGATAAAAATGTGACTTCTAAATGCAACAAAACAAATAAAAATAATACAAGTTTCACCTGTATGGAATATGCTTATGAGTCTGCAGATCTCTATATTTCTTTGCAAGACCATAATCAATGATATAAACCTGCAAAAAGATCACAGATATATAACGGCAATTGAATTAATAAGAATTAAAATTTGGTTGAACTGTCATGCATTCAGTTGCTGCCATATAGCAAACATAAAACATGATAAGGCAGCCTATGAATCCAAATGCAAACCATGTAAACTAAAAAATCATGAAAAAAGAGAACCATGTAGTGAAAAGAATCTCATCTATGAAAGGATCCATGACACACTGGCTAGAGAAGAAGATTATTTTTCAAGATCTTATTTTTGGCCATGTAATTTGTGATTTATGATCAAAGCACCATATCAGGCATATGCTTGTCATAAAAACATAATAACCACACATGATATCTCGTCATATGATCTAATGTACGATGAAGCACACATTATCACACAAATATACGCGTCGATAAAGTAGTATTCGAATTTGAGTGGGAGTTATAGATCCCACGAGGAACGAGGTTACTTAAATTAAGCCAAACATTAACTTAAGAGTCTACTTGTTTTATCAAATTAAATCAATTTCAAATTGGGGTTGAAAATTCAATATCCACAACAATGAAAATATTTTTATTTTCTATCAAGTTATTAGATAAAAACCTACCTTAAGTAGTATTATGATTATATTTAAATCTAATACAAGTCTTACTGGTGTGGTTGACAATTCGGAATAAATCTACTTCTTAGACTCTTCTGAAGTCATACAAAGTATTGAGATTTCATATTAAAATTTAGTTCCCTAAATCATGCAAAACCTCTCATAATTCTATATCTCCCTATTGATTGCACTATCCTCAAAGCAATATTCGTATTCTCCAAAAAAGTGTGTTAACTAAGTTCACTTGGTTTCCTCCTTAAACTCAAAGAACACAATAAGTTTTAATAGATCAATTGATCATATTGAATTTAAATGAAGCACAAACACTGCACACAGGAGTCTGAACTTAGTTTCAAACCATGTTTACAAAATAAGAATAAATATATATGTGAAAATCGTAACTCTATAACAAAAGAAAGTGTTAAGGAAAACATCTAACATTATCTTCACTTGAAATCGCCTCAATCACTTGCAAAAATCCTTCCAATTGATCTTTTACACACCCTCACTAGCAAACACACCTAGAACTCTCCATACAACTTGTAGAACCTCCTTTTATTCAATTTGAAAAAAAAAATTGGCGCCGAAACCATCAAAACACATCAAAAATTAAAAATTGTTGGTTTGTGGCACTGCAACGCTCCAATAAGCGATGCNCGCCTCAATCACTTGCAAAAATCCTTCCAATTGATCTTTTACACACCCTCACTAGCAAACACACCTAGAACTTTCCATACAACTTGTAGAACCTCCTTTTATTCAATTTGAAAAAAAATTGGCGCCGAAACGATCAAAACACATCAAAAATTAAAAATTGTCGGTTTGTGGCACTGCAACGCTCCAATAAGCGATGTAGTGCTACATTCCGGGCGTCGTAGTGTTGAGTTTTCGGGTTTCTCAACTTTTTTTTCTATGTCAGATCCCCTGGCACTGCTATAATAGGGCCTCAACACAGCTACAGTAATTTTGTTATAGTATTTTTGAAATTTTTTTCTCAACTTGTTGCCGTGTAAATTTCATGTATAACATTGAACAAAAACACCATAAAAAAATACAGTAACATAATATTTATGCACAAATACACAACTATTTTTTACATATTTTTATACTTAAAAAATTCTCCCAAAATCACATATTATTTGTCATCGAGTAATCTTTTTATTTGGGTTCATATTTTAGAGGAAATGAATAAAAATTTTTAACAATTAGGATCACATGAATAATTTAGTGAGTGTATAACTAAAGCTGAAATAAAAATCCTAAAATATATGAATTTCTATTAACTAAAAATTATTTTTTATAAAAGTTTGATATTCTTTCAATCCAAGACTCCTAAGTACTCAAGGGGCAATATTGACCAAAATTTATTTAATCAGTAAATATAAAATGTAACTTAATCAATCATATAAGCTTAACTTAGTTTTCCACATAAAATTTCAGGGAGATTTTGATTTGTTTAAATTAAAGAAGATAATAGGTGCTAATTTTTATATTAAAGACTTATAATTGACTCTTCCTTTCTTATCTCTTTTATATAACTTTTTTTATAGTAATATGAACTTTTTGTCCTTTTGGTTTTTTTAAGGTAATTATTTTTGACAAGTCACTTAATAATTTTGAATATTTTAACTATCATTACTTAAAATTAATTATGCTTTCTCATTTTTCATTTCATNTTTTATAGTAATATGAACTTTTTGTCCTTTTGGTTTTTTTAAGGTAATTATTTTTGACAAGTCACTTAATAAATTTGAATATTTTAACTATCATTACTTAAAATTAATTATGCTTTCTCATCTTTCATTTCATTTAATATAATTTAAATGATCATGATCTTTTTAAGTTATATGAATTGATATTTGTAAAATTTTAAATTTACTTAATTAAATTAAATTTTAGTCAATTATGTTCAAGTGTGGCTAAGGTTCTTGAAATTAAAAGATTTATTAATTCATGTAAATTAATTATTATTAGGTCAATATGAATTTCAATAAATTTAAAAAGTTTATTATTAATACTCATTAATTAATTCATAAGTGAATAATCGTAAATTAATTAAGTTGCTTTTACTTCTAGTTATAAATGCTTAAATAAATTAATTACTAGAAGAAAAAATTAAAACAAAAACATAAATACAAACAAAATAAAATAAATAAGCTCAACAATAAAAACAAACATAACACAAATAAACAAATATNTTCTAGTTATAAATGCTTAAATAAATTAATTACTAGAAGAAAAAATTAAAACAAAAACATAAATACAAACAACATAAAATAAATAAGCTCAACAATAAAAACAAACATAACACAAATAAACAATAAAAATCACACACACACCCTGTATTCTTCCCCTGATAATCTAGTTCCATAATTCGATCGGGTCTTTGCTCCTGACATGAGTGGACGATAGATGACTCTGAAGATACAAGTTAACCAACAAAGAATGCAAAGAGTAAAGTAAGAAAAGATATATTACGTTCTTTTAATAAATGCTTAATTTTACGTCATCAACTTGACCAAACAATAAAATAACATATACTTCATAAAATAAAATAAACATTCAATCCTATCACAAGATAATGCTTGGATTACCTTTCAATGATTGTTTAATTTTATGTCATCAACTTAGCACAGTCAAATTATGCCTAAAAATTTTCTCCAAAATTAATTTATCTTTCTAATCGTTTAGTATCAATCTCCCAATATTTTTTATCCTCCAATTACTTTCCCTCATCATTTATTTGTGATTCCAACTTATATTTCCTTTAAAATATAATTAATTCTTTACTCTCTAATTTATCTTTCAATATCTCTTACAATTTTTCTATTTTCACTCTATAAAACTTTTCAAGGAGATATATAGGAGAAAGAGTTAGATGATATATTTGAAAAATCAATTCTTGATCTTATGCTCTAATAGTCCATTCCCATTTATATAAATTAATATTCAATCAGAAAATGATCTTCCTAAAATAATTGAGATTTCAACATCTTTCTCTATATCCAAAATAATAAACTCATAAATTTACCAACTCTAACTAAAGTATCCTCATACACTCAATTAAGATGATCCATTGATCGAGTTGATTGAAGAGTTATGATCGTAGGTTGAACCTCTTCTAATCATAATCTCTCAAATATTGAAAATGATATTAAATTTATGCTAGCTCATAAATCACATAATGCATTTCCCATAAACTGTTCTATAGTGCACGAAATAATAAAACTGCCCAATTCTTTCAATTTTCGTGGGTGTTTCTATTGAATTATAGCTAGACACTTTTCAGTTAATGTCACAGTTTCAAATTTAAATTTTTTTTTATTCTTTCATAAATTTCATGCAATTGGACATGTGTTCAAAAGCTTCTGAAAATATAATGTTGATAGTGAGATTCTTGAACACTTTTAAGAATCNTTTCAATTTTCGTGGGTGTTTCTATTGAATTATAGCTAGACACTTTTCAGTTAATGTCACAGTTTCAAATTTTAAATTTTTTTTTATTCTTTCATAAATTTCATGCAATTGGACATGTGTTCAAAAGCTTCTGGAAATATAATGTTGATAGGGAGTTTCTTGAACACTTTTAAGAATCTAGAAAATTGTTGATACAATTTTATTTATTAATCTCAGAGAAAAATGTGATGGGGATATTTCTGCAACTTCCCTAAAAAGTGGGCTTCTTTCCCCAAGTTCGGAGTAGGATTCTCAACAAGTTTCTCATGCTCAGGTTCTTTTAATCTAGCTGCTCTATCTTCATCCTTTATAACTCCCAACTCCCAAGTTTAATGACTCTGTTCTACACCTTAGTCCCTAAGATTCACCTCAATGTTGCCNAGTGGGCTTCTTTCCCCAAGTTCGGAGTAGGATTCTCAACAAGTTTCTCATGCTCAGGTTCTTTTAATCTAGTTGCTCTATCTTCATCCTTTATAACTCCCAACTCCCAAGTTTAATGACTTTGTTCTACACCTTAGTCCCTAAGATTCACCTCAGTGTTGCTTGATAACATCACTTGGGGTTTATGACTTGATAAGTTAGCTAATTACCCAAACATTATTTCAATATTTCTAATGGTTGCAACTTGACTCTACAACTGATTTTTCATTTTCAACACCTTCCAATGATAACCATGTGGGTAAGTGTCACCGGCCCGATCCAATCCGAGGTTTAGAGTTAACTAAAGCGGCCACAGACAATCAGACAGTGGAAATTAATTTTTTTTTTATATATTCATTTCCTACAACTAACATTTAATAAATGAAAAAGAAACTAAAAAGATTAAAGCAAAACAATTTNCGATCCAATCCGAGGTTTAGAGTTAACTAAAGCGGCCACAGACAATCAGACAGTGGAAATTAATTTTTTTTTATATATTCATTTCCTATAACTAACATTTAATAATTGAAAAAGGAACTAAAAAGATTAAAGCAAAACAAGTTATTTCGCATTTCTAGTTGTCTGCATTAGTCATAAATATTTTATCTTTTATTATTCATCTTTAATCAAATACTTAAACCTGAAATGTACTTTAAAACATAAGTGAGCTATTCATAGTTAGTGAATGCTCATACTCTTAAACAATAGTAATGCAATGAAAAGAGAATAAAGTGCGTGTCAGTAAAACTTTATGTAAATAAATTTAAGAGCATTTAAAAGTTTGTGTAGNTTGTCTGCATTAGTCATAAATATTTTATCTTTTATTATTCATCTTTAATCAAATACTTAAACCTGAAATGTAGTTTAAAACATAAGTGAGCTATTCATAGTTAGTGAATACTCATACTCTTAAACAATAGTAATGCAATGAAAAGAGAATAAAGTGCATGTCAGTAAAACTTTATGTAAATAAATTTAAGAGCATTTGAAAGTTTGTGTTATCTAAAATGTTCATTCAATGTAATTCTGAACATTCATTATGTCTTTCTGTATCATTTAAATTTCAATATCTTTCTAATTTGAATATAATCACACAGGAGCACAATCTAAACTTGTAACAATGAAGGTACATGAACATCAATATCTTTTTTCATTTACGTGCCCATGTACTTTCGCGTTCCCACGCTAGTTCCATAAAAGAGCGGACTCCAATATAGTCTTGCATAAATGCAATATGTCTATGCAATTTACATCATTCATATATATATTTTTTTCATTCAATTTTACATTTAAATAATGCATAACATTAGTAATTCTAAAATATATACATTCATAAGAATGATATGACAAACATCTAAAAGAATGCATAAATCACAATAAAATGTGTNGTAATTCTGAACATTCATTATGTCTTTCTGTATCATTTAAATTTCAATATCTTTCTAATTTGAATATAATCATCACAGGAGCACAGTCTAAACTTGTAACAATGAAGGTACATGAACATCAATGTCTTTTTTCATTTACGTGCCCATGTACTTTCGCGTTCCCACGCTAGTTCCATAAAAAAGCGGACTCCAATATAGTCATGCATAAATGCAATATGTCTATGCAATTTACATCATTCATATATATATTTTTTTCATTCAATTTTACATTTAAATAATGCATAACATTAGTAATTCTAAAATATATATATTCATAAGAATGATATGACAAACATCTAAAAGAATGCATAAATCACAATAAAATGTGCAGTGAAGTTTCAATAACAATAAATGAATTTCGTTAATAAGAAAAAAAATCTATTATAAATTAAAAATAAAAGTACTCCCATAGTTCAATTAGCTGAAATCTAATCGTTTGATCTGACTTTGTCTCCTTTAGTTTGACACTCATAAAATGTTTATAAGAATTAATTTTATGATTGTTATGTTTATTTTAATAATTTTTTTTAATCTTTAAATTTATTTCTTCAAATAATATCATTAGCTATTTACTATTAATTTATATCTAAGAATTATATCATGATTTAATTATTTTGATTTTATTAACAATTATTTATTCATATAGTCATGCATAAATGCAATATGTCTATGCAATTTACATCATTCATATATATTTTTTTCATTCAATTTTACATTTAAATAATGCATAACATTAGTAATTCTAAAATATATATTCATAAGAATGATATGACAAACATCTAAAAGAATACATAAATCACAATAAAATGTGCAGTGAAGTTTCAATAACAATCAATGAATTTCGTTAAGAAGAAAAAAAATCTATTATAAATTAAAAATAAAAGTACTCCCATAGTTCAATTAGCTGAAATCTAATCGTTTAATCTGACTTTGTCTCCTTTAGTTTGACACTCATAAAATGTTTATAAGAATTACTTTTATGACTGTTATGTTTATTTTAACAATTTTTTTTACTCTTTAAATTTATTTCTTCAAATAATATCATTAGTTATTTACTATTAATTTTATATCTGAGTATTATATCTTGATTTAATTATTTTGATTTTATTAACAATTATTTTTATTTTATTTAATATTTGAATAATCAACATATATAACTTGCATATATTACCAAAAATATACAAAACTATTAATAGAATAATAGTTATATTAACTTAAATAAAACCTTAACTTACCAAGCTCATTCGAACGCCCTTATCCTGCACCCAAGCCCGTTCAGTTCGAGCTTTCCACTTCCATGATTGATGCCCTCTTCCTACTCTTCTCTACTTCGACCTTGCGCAGGAGACCACAGTTGCACTCAACTTCAACTTTCCCGCATTGCTGCCCTCACCTGCTTGACGAAGCCTCTTCCTTCGGCTTCAATCACAAACATCGCCATCCTCATCTCCCTCACCTGCTCGATGATGGCCACGAACGTTGTCCCAAGTTGAAGACCAAGGACGTCGTCCCTAGTTGACGTCCACACCTTAGACTCATCCCAAGAGGGTGAGTATTCATCTTCCTTCCCTTTCTTATTTATTCGTGTCTCTCTTCTCAATATTGCCTTTCGGCTTCCTTCACACGCGATTTTGCCTCTAGGGTTACACACGAGACTCCTTTCTTCTCTATCTTTCTCACCCTCTTCTCTACTTCTCTTCTTTCTTCCTCCTTTCTTCTCCATTTATTTCACATGTCACAACTCTTCCACTTTCTTTTCAACTTACAAAATGTTGGAATTACAAGCATTAAAACCAAACATTACAATCCTCCTAGTTTAAGAATTTTTTATCCTAGAAATTTAGAAACAAATCACAAGTCATCTCTCATTAAGCAGATAAACATGAATTGTCCATAAATTTCATGAAAAAACCTATGGGTCGTTCATTAAGATGAAAAGTGATCACTACAAAGAAAATACCTGATAAAAGACGNTTTAGAAACAAATCACAAGTCATCTCTCATTAAGCAGATAAACATGAATTGTCCATAAATTTCATGAAAAAAACTATGGGTCGTTCATTAAAATGAAAAGTGATCACTACAAAGTAAATACCTAATAAAAGACAACTCAACTAAACTTCCCTCACAACGGAAACATGATAAGATAATCAGAATAACAATATATCTCAAATAAAGTGACATAACTAAAATAAAACAATCACTTAAGCAAAAAAGTACGCTAGAAAGACACCCCAATATGTAAGAAAACACAACACTCATCAAGCCCTATAGCAACTATATCAGTAGCAGTAGGTTCTTCATACTCACTATAAGTAAGGGTATAAACTCACGGTCAAGCTGGTTGCCTTGGTGGACCTTGAGTGGGAGTTCAAGTTGTTACCTTTTTCTTTGTCCACCAGCAGTCTTCTATGAAAGAGCTCCACTTGATTTCTGATCTTCAGAGGTCTTATGACCAAGTGATGGACAATATATGACCAGAATGGTGACACAAGTAGTATGTGTTGGAGCCCATCAACCATTCACCCTTATGTTGTCTACCACATTTGGCACATGCGGCTACAGTGTTGCGAATCGTGCCACTAATGAATCCACCTAAGCTAAAAATAGACCTCTTCCCATTTGATCCCTCTAATTGAACCACCTGCTCTCCTTCACTCATGTTTTTCCTCATGTGTATCTCCTCACTCTTCTAAATAAGCTAATAATCAATCTCTAACGTTCTAGATCGCTCCACTAATATTGAGTATACTTTAATCCCTAAAAGCACCAACGCTTGTGTTGACCTCATTTTTAGTGAGGTTTTAATCTTGTACTCCCATAATCCATAATCTAGCCTTAGGAGTTTCTTGTTGATCATCCTAGCGGACTAGTAATGAAGCCCACCTCCCGTAGAACTTCAAACCGCTTCTTGACTCATTTTTGTGAAGAACTCGCATGAGTGGTTCCAAGCACTCAACTTCTAGTTGCAAGGGCTAAGGACCAACATGTAGAGGGCCTGAAAATGAGTTCCTATAGGATCAAACAACATTAGGTGAACCCTTTTTGACTTGATTACTCGCGAACGTCGCATTTCACGCNGCGCGATCTCCTCCTTCTCGCGCCGAAGACTCTCATTCGCTCACCCGCTCCTCTCTGCGACTGGATCGAAGCCCCCGATCGAAGCAGATCTGTTGTCCGCTCGAGCGTCCTACCCTCTCTGCGCTCGACAGACCCTCTCTCGCGCGACAGAGGTTCCCGGTCCTCTTCGTTCGTGCGACCAGAAGCCCTCCGCCATCTCTTCCTCTGCGCTGAAGATCCCCCCTCGCCTCTCTCCCTCACGGTAAATCCCACACAGCTGCTTCGATTCTCCTTCGCCCTCCGCACCTATTCCTCTCGGGATCGAGGCCATAGCCGCTCGCCTCCCTCATCTCTCATGCCGTACAGCTCCTAACGGAACTCACAGAGGAAGGAAATCCTGTCCGTTAGCCGCAATGGGGAAGGCAACAACAATATCGCAGTACAAATTACATACATACATCAATCTTACTGTTACTTCTGCTCCTTTTGCTCCGTTCCTATCAGAAACCATTTAATGAGGTAAATTTGTTTGTTGGAAATAATATATTAAATTTTGTTGAGGTTTTGGGAATAAGATTTCGAGCAGGATAACTTGTTCGAGCCTCCAGTTATTTGCTCCTTTCGACTACGATTTTTTTTATTTGAGGATTTTGAGTTGAAATTTGATGAGCTTAATCATAATAGTGATTTCAAGATAAGATTTATGTTATTCCCTTACAATCCTATTTGACGTCATAAGACTGGTTTCAAGGCGTGATATATTTGAATTATACACCACAGAAAATCTTGTGCATCTAAGGAGCGTACTTCTGAATGACATTAAAATTTTGCCTGTTATACGTTCATCGTTACTTGATTTTAACTGTTGATTATCATTTCTAGAGCACTTTAGAAGAATTCACAGTCTTCTGTAATTGCGTTATTCTAAAATCTATCTTTTTAGTCGCTGCTAATGGTATAAACATTACAAGGATTGCTTACTAACACTTCACAATTTAATGCAACATTCTTGCTTTTCTAGGTCGGGCGCCCCAACACTTTAACAGTGATGTCCCAGTGTTGTTATATTTTATGCTACAGTAAACACTGCAATATAATACTGTAGCACTTTTGACATTTTTTCTAGCTTGCTGTCCTGTAAATTTCTTGCATAACACTAAGCAAAAACACCATAAAAAACATATAGTAACATATTATTTATGNTATTTCTAATATATATATATATATATATATATATATATATATATATATATATATTATAGTAAAATAGTGCAATCAAGTTTTAATAAAAATCAATGAATTCAGTTTAGAAGAAACAAAAGCTATTATAATTTAAAAGTACAAATTTTCACTTTGATCAATTAGCTGGAATCTAATCGTTTAATTTGACTTCAACTCCTTCAATTTGACACCTATAAAAATGTTTATAAAAACTAATTTTATGACTATTAATTTTNATATATATATATATATATATATACACACACATATTTATCATGATGAAATGACCAACATATAAAAGAGCGTAGAAATCATAGTAAAATAGTGCAATCAAGTTTTAATAACAATCAATGAATTCAATTTAGAAGAAACAAAAGCTATTATAATTTAAAAGTACAAATTTTCACTTCGATCAATTAGCTGGAATCTAATCGTTTAATTTGACTTCAACTACTTCAATTTGACACCTATAAAAATGTTTATAAAAATTAATTTTATGACTATTATTTTTATTTTGACATTTTATTTTAATTCTTCAAATTTATGTTTCAAATAGTATCATTATTTATTTACTACTAATTTTATATCAAGTATTATGTCGTGATTTAATTATTTTGATTCTAATTAGCATTTATTTATTTATTTTATGCAATATTAGAATAATTGACAATCATTTCTCTCACATTTATATATCACTTACATATGATAAAAAATATATACATAACTATTAATTAAGTAATATTTATATTAACTTAAATAAAAAATTAACTTACCAAGCTCATTCATCGGGCCTTCCTACACCCAGACCCGTTTGTTTCGATCTTCCCAACTTTGCACTCGATGCCCTCTTCCTCCCCTTCTCTACATCGACCTTGCGAGCCACTACAGTCACCCTCGGCTTCAACTTTCCCACACTGTCACCCTCACCTACTCAACGAAGACTTTTCCTTCATCTTTAATCACAAGCTTGGTTGCCCTTGTCTCCTTCACCTGCTCGATGACGACCATGGACATCCACTAGTCGGCATCGCCTCCTTTAGATCGTCCTACAAGGTGAGTATTCCTTTTCCTTCTCTTTCTTATTCTTTTTCTTATTTTAATTTGTATCTGCCTGTCTCTTTCTTCCTCTTAATCTTGCTTTCTGGCTTTCTTCATGCACGTCATTTTGCTACTTGGGGTACGAATGCGACTCCTCTTCTCGTTGTCTTTCTCGCTCTCTTCTACGCCTATATTCTTTCTTCCTCCTCTCGACTCTATTTATTTTGTTTGTCTCGACTCCCCCACTTCATTTCAAGCTTACAAGACATTTGTGTTACAAGTATTAAAACCAAATGTACAGTAAGTGGGTCTCAAGGTTGCAAGATTATTTTTTTTATTATTCTAGTTGCCTAAGGAGTTTTGTTGGTTACTATCCCAATGAAAATTTCATATAATTTAATTATTATTCAAATCAAAACTTTTGTGATTTTTTCGATCTGGATAGTAGGTGACCAAGATTTTGTATGAGCACTTTCAATAGTTATTAATGATCATGGTATTGAATTTGAGCCCAAGTTATCGAATTACTTAGAAATTGCTACTACCAGTGAAGTTAGAATAGATAACACATATTGCCCATATATATATATATATATATATATATATATATATATATA
>JXCR01037971.1:27291-48860 GCA_002079205.1 Phalaenopsis hybrid cultivar | reverse complement strand
GGGGGGGGAATATTCCCCGTGTTACTGCGCCGTTTTTTTTTTTCTGCGTCGCGCAGGATACGTGACGTGATTTTATTGGGTGCGCACCTTCCTCTACGTGCGTAGTACTGATGTAATATTTTTTCTCTTTTTATCTTTGCGAAAATCATTTTTTTATAGTAGTGATGGGACGACTATCCCAATGCTCTAACTTTAGACTATTCTTATAGTTATGCCATTTAGTGACAAATTTTTTTTTTTTATTTTTTTCCTTTTCCTAATATCATCAACCTAAAAATTCGCTTGAGATTCCTTGCAACAACATTTTGGTTTGGTGGATTGTGGTTCGTACACCCCACATAAAATGACACATGAGATGACGCCAATTCCGCTGAATAAGTCATGCTTAGCAAAACAATTACTCACTTAATCGACAGATTTTCAACAAAAGAATCCAACAAAGATTATATTGTCGGATTTCCAATCAGTCAATCCGCAGGTAAGTTTGGGTAGATCATTTCATTGGGCATGACCCAACCAAACAGTTTGCGTTGGCGCCTGATCGAAGTATAATATTTATTAACATAAGCAGCAGGTGGAAACCTGTACATAATATATTAAATGAATCTTCGCTGTCCATTTATTGTAAACTTAATTGTCTAAATCATTACAGTTTATGCACAAATTATCAGAATGGATAAACAAATAATTACAGCATATAATGAATACAAGATTGAATTATTTGAAAAATATAAATACTGATTATATAATACAAGTTATCATAGCATTACATTTAAAAATATATACATCATTGCTTGCAGCATAGCATAAATATAACAAATAAGTTATCACACTCTTAAGCTGTCATGATCGAACATAAAAATAGGAAAAACCTGATTTAGATTATATACTTGGTTGATTGTCTAAACTCCAAACTAATAAGCTAAGATGAGCTGCACATTAATGAGAAGAATAGGTTGTACAAGGTAGGGGTCAAGGATGTAATTGACTAGTTAAGAGATTTTGTGTTCCTTATTATAAATTCAACCAAAATAACTTACAGTAATTTCATTAATAAGTCATTGTCAGGGTTGTAAATGAATCGAGCTTGAGCGAGCTCAGGCTTGGCTCGTCTTCGGCTTGTTCGAAATTTTTTTAGTTTGAAATTGGTTCGTGTTTAAAATTGGTTCGTGAACAGTGTGTTGGTGTTTGACTCAAAATTGACTTATTAAAATTAATTGGAAAAAATAAACGTAGAGTTTTGGATTCGAGCTGGACCAAATCTATGCAAAAGAAGACACAGTCATATTACCACACGAGTTGTTATAATTTAAACTTAATATAAAAATATATAATATATTTTTATATAAATAATATATATATATATATATATATATATATATATATATATATATATATATAATTTCTTTATTAAAATTTTTCTTCTATAATATGAGAAAGATCAACTAAAATACACCTAATTGTCGAAAATACACACAATAACAAATATAAAAGACTAAAAAACTTTTGCTTTTGGTTTTAGAAGGTGTACATCTTACTCAAATAATGATTTATCCCTTCAAAATAAATACCTGAAATTTTTTCATTTTAAAAACAATCTCAAAATTATTTTTCCTTATACAAGCTTATAAACATACCACTACAATTGAAAATTGGTTCATCAAAGAAATATCAAAACCTAAATTTTAAATCAAAATAAAAATATTACTTACCTTGCCTATCAACACATTCTTTCTTTTCATCTCTCTTCTCTATTTCTTGGTTGTTATCTATTTCAGACTCTCTGTAAATCAACAACAACAACAAACTTTTATCCCAGTAAGTGGGTCAACTACATGAATTCATTTTCTCCATTGCGTCTTGTTGAGTGTCATATTTTCATTTATTTCTAATAAAATAAGATCATTTTTTATACAAAATGCCTAAGTCTTTCTAGGTCTACCTCTGCCTTTCTTAACATAGGTCGAATCTAAAACATCTACTCTCCTAACTGGATTACCAGAACGGTGAGGTTTACTGTGACCAGGCCATCTAAGACGACTCTCTTTAATTTTTTTTGCGACTGGAGCTACACCAACCATATCACGAATATATTCATTTCGCATTTTGTCTCTAAGTGTAAAGCTACTCTTCCACCTAAGCATTCTCATCTCAGCAACACTTAACTTAGTTTTATGCTTTTCTTTTACAGGCTAACATTCAACGCCATAGAGCAATGCAAGTCTCACCACCATCTTATAAAATTATCCTTTCAGTACAAGCGAAACTTTTTAATCACAAGATAGGCTCGAAGCATTTCTCCACTTCAACCAACTAACTTGAATTCTACTAATAACATCCCCATCTATATCGCCGTCACTTTGAACAATATACCAGAAATATCTAAAGCGTTCACACATTTTAATAATTTGATCACCCATAATTCCAAGTATTCAATTTTAGTTCAACTCAAACGAAGGTCTTTAGACTCCAATGTAGACATCCATAAATCAACTTTTCCCTGAGCTTTTTCTCTAGCCTTATCCACAAGAAGGATATATCAACGAAAAGCATACACCAAGGTACATCCTCCTATAAATGTCCAGAAAGAGCATCCATAACTAAAACAAAAGCATAAGGCATAAAGCCAATCCTTGATGTAATCCAACTAAAGTAGAAAAATATTTCATCAATCCTCCTGTTAGAACACAAGTAATAGCTTTAGTTTACATATCCTAAATGAATTCAATATAAGTCATATCAACTCCTTTCTTCTCTAGAATTCTCCAAAAGATATCTTTTGGAATCTTATCGTAAGCTGTTTTTTAAATCAATAAAAAACATATGTAGATCCTCCTTATTCTCTTTGAACTGCTCCATCAACCTCTCAATAAATGTATAGCTTCCATAGTAGACCTTCCCGACCTAAATCCAAATTGATGATGATANGAGTATAAAGACGAAACATAGCTTTCATAAATGTTACCAATTTTATCATCTACTCATTAAATTANGAGTATAAAGACGAAACATAGCTTTCATAAATGTTACCAATTTTATCATCTACTCATTAAATTAAAAAAAAATAACAATTATTTAATCAAAATCAGTCCTCATGATATCTGCTTCAGATAAAATTGGATCAATTATTGATAAGAAGATTTTTAGGGAGGTTTACATAAATACCCCTTAATTTCTATGTATTTACATATCTAACACCTATGCTTTATTTTTCATTATACTACCCAAATCTTTTGTCACATAAAAGAAAATGAAATACTGCATAGATAGGGCTGTAAACGAGCCGAGCTTGAGCGAGCTCAGACTTGACTCATGTTCGAAATCGGCTCGTGAACAGTGTGTTCTTGTTCGGCTCAATTTAAATATTATTGTTCGGCTCGAAATTGGCTCGTTAAAATTAAATTGAGAAAAATAGGTGTAAAGTGTGAGATTCAAAGATGAACCAAATATATACAAAAGAAAACACTAACCACATTGTCACATGAGGTGTTATGATTTAAACCTAAACATAAATATATATAATATATTATTATATACATAATTTAGGGAATATATTGTTATATAAATAATTATATAAATTTTTTTTTTAGCTAAAACGAGCCGAACGCAAGCGAACAAAGAGCTGTTTGTGTTCGGCTCATTTATAATTCGAGCTTTAAAAATTTGTTCATGTTCAGCTCGTTTACTTAACGAACAAGCCGAACACGACCTAATTAACGAGCCGAACACGCAAAAATTGATATTTAGGTGTTAGATATGTNGCCGAACACGACCTAATTAACGAGCCGAACACGCAAAAATTGATATTTAGGTGTTAGATATGTANGCGCCGGTGCAGTCCGTTTTGTCATCCGGGGTCGCTCAGACGACGTCGTCGACAATCGGGTCAAAAACGCGTCGAAATTCAAATTTCACATAATTTCGACTCGTGATTGATAGTCTCAAAAGATTTACTCAAGCCCTCGATAAATAACAGTGCAAGCAATGCGAATTGTGGCGATCAGACGCATCGACTCTCCGAATTGCGAAGTTTGTGCGCGCGGGAGTGTGAATTGTGCAGAAGGCCACCCTAAGGCTCAGAAAGGTCCTACAGGAATCCCTTTTGGGTTTCCTCATGTCAGTTTCATCATTCTAAGTGCTAGAAGTCGATACCACACACACGAAGCTCCAAAGAAAGTAGGTCGAACTCCTAAAATGAGGCGAGTCACATTTCTAAGGCTCTAAGATAGTCGCCGGGAAGCCCCTAAGGCTAGATCCTAAATCCTAAGAGAAAGACTAGACCTCACTAAAAATGAGGTCAACAGTCGACTTGACAGATTGGCAGCCTCTAGCCTGATCAATTGATATTTCGCTATCGGTTGACTTGACCGATCGGTTGCCTCTGGTCTGGTCGATCGATCGTTCACACTTGTTTGACTTGACCAATCGAGCATCTCATGTCCAATCAGTTGATCAATCATTGTCGGTAGACTTAATCGATCGGCTCCGATCAGTCGATCAATCACTCTCGGTCGACTTGACTGATAGATCTCCTCTGGTCTGAACGGTCTTCTTTGGTCCGCTCGATCAATTGATCATTTTTGTTTTTTTTTGATTTGACCGGTCGACCGCTATCCAATTGATTGGTCGATCAGTCTCAGTAGACTCGATCAATCGATCGATCACATCCAACTGAATAATTACATTATGTGTGTGCATTTTTTCTTTGCTTGTCTTAACACATTCACTTGCATTTGCACAAGCACCTTAATGTGAATCTATGAGCGTATGTCCCCATACGTTCATATCGAGCATTTGCTACCCCGCTTGGGTGCAATGCTTTGTGCATTTACTCCTTGACATTTTCATATGTCATTTTGCACCATGTCACATATATTTGCATATACCTTCACGTGTCTTTGCATGTCTTCTTGCATAGCATCATGTTTGTCATGTTTTGCATGCTTGATATCTTCATGTGAGCTCATGTCCTTGCATGCTTATGTTGAACCACTCACATATTGTGTGATGAGGTGACTTGCACATCAAGTCTGCCCGGTGTATGACTCTCCCGAATGAGAGTCATACTACCTCACTTTCTATGGCATCATCCATAGGTGCCATAGACACATCACATCGTGCCGCCCAATACGGGTCACGCTTCTTAGCCTCTAAACCCGTCTAGCGCACAATTTCAGTCCCATTGGTGTATGTAACATAGGTCATACTTCTTGGCCCCTGAACTCATTTGGTGCACGAGTCATACTACCCAGCATCCATGATATCACCTTGGTTTGTCATGTGTATGTCATCTCACTCGCGTTTTTATGCATTATGTGTGTCTGCTCATTTGCATGTGTTTGTCTGGTTGTATTTGGGATGAGCTGTAATTTCCCCGCAATCTTTTGTACCCGATGCAACAAATCTTGATATCACTTGTGCATGTGCGTGTGGTCTGTCCCACATTTGCATCTGCAAATTAAGCACTTTAGTCGCTAGCATGTGTCACCACATGTGCATGACGAGTGTTTGCTCATCTCGATGATAATTCAAAGTATCATCTGCATCTAATGCGAATGCTTACACCTCGATAGAGTATTTATGTCGTGTCGATTCCTCTGGCGTATCACTTGTGATCGCTCTTAATTCGATAGACCAGTCGCAAAACACTGGATCACTTTGCATGTTTGCATGTACATTACCCGATTGTCTTGACTGCAAATCAAACTCGTTAGTTGAGAGATCCGTTGTTAGTCGCGATGCTTTAATTAGCATTGCTTGCAATGATATCTCAATGAGCGATGCGAATTATTGTATCGCGATGAGCACACACATGTTTATGTTAAGGTTCTAAGAGGCTTAATAGGTGTCACCTAAGTTTTTCTTTCCTTAAGACTTATTTTAAAAGTATTAAAATTTATATTTTTATTACTTATATGAATCATATTTTCAAATATATTTAAAATTACTGCATTTATAGCTTAGGTCATATGTAAGGCCAGCCTTTAAAAGCTTTTACTTGCATAAAATCTACATTTGGTGGCACCCCTTAGAACTCTTGGATCTTTAGAATGGTTGGGGTCAGCGACCCCATCAAAAACATACGCCAGGCTTTCACCCACACTTTGCAAACACGCTTAGATGTATGTGACTATACCATTTTGTTTCTAGGTGCTTGTTAGACCGAGGCTAGGGTGTAACTAAGTTTTTCATATGCCTTAGATATTGTTTCTTGGTTTGTGCCCTAGCTAGGCATTTTTGCGTGCTGCTTTTTGTATTTACCAAGTTTGAGACTTGCACACTAGTGTGTATTTAGGGACGGTCTTCTACCGGGTATCTTGTCCAACAAGGAAAGAGCTATCATGATTTACGTTAATGCTTTTTCTGCATGTGTTGTTAAGCTCTCTTCCTATCGAACATGATTTGTCTCATATTTAGGGACGTGTTGCATGAAATAACCCACATTAACCTTGCTTTGCAGGTCATCTTTCTTTTAAACTTTTACCATGTGTTTTTTTAAAATTCCTAGGCAGAGTCTGTATCAGAAATAAAGTACGGGCATCGATTTCGACATGCTCAATGTGTAGAACCTTGTGGCAGGGACTAGAAGCTGCTCACACTTATCTAGTACATTAATTTTGAATCTCTATTGATGTATAAGATTAGGTCCAAACATGTATATGCAGAGCTTGAACAAATTTTTTTATTTTTTGGGATATGTCGACAACCTAGTGGCATCTGGTCAGTTATTATTTCATTCACTTGACTTTCTTTACTTTCTGCAACGTCTTGCCCTTTTTGCTTTCTTATTGATTGTGATTTGTCTGGGAATCATGCAAAAAAGCAATTTAGGCTCCTTAAAAACCTAAAATATTTCTTTCTAAAAAATATCCTAATAATAAAAGATTAAGATTAACCAATATTTAGGATTAAAATATTACAACCTTTTCAAAATCTGATTTTACTTTTTTGCATGTCCTTCAGAACAGGTTTAAAACAGTTTGCATAACATAGTTATAGCCCAGTCATCCCTTATAAGGCCTCCACATTAAAATTTGTTAGCTAATTGCATCATATTTGTATGAATAAGGAGAAACACGAGTATTTCTCCAACCCACCTGACCAAACATAAGATTTCTACATAAGTGGTTGTTAAGAACGATTAAGGCATTGCAAGCTTCCCTGATCCAGACGGGGTATAAGTCATTTGAGAGAGATTCTCGGCTATATAGTCGTACCTCTGTTTTCTTTCCACTCCAGTGGTGCCCTCGTCATTTGGATGGGTATAAACCCCACTTCTACATACTTTACCTATATAGAGTCATAGGGCATAGAATTTTCTTCTCTTGAATTTATGACTACTGAGATTTTCTCGGACAAAACAATTTTGTGGTCGAGTTGGGTTGACTACCATCATGATCATGTAGCCTTGGGGTCCTAATAGCTTAGAATGACGAATCCCTGATATCCTGACTCGCCTATCTCTACCCAATTAAAATTTCTCTATCTTTCTACTCATATATCCCTTTTGAGACTTGTCATTCTTCTGATACATTGTTGATATTGTCTCGTAGGGCTCGACTGCGGACAGGTCGTCGCCTTTTTGGGATACGTTGATTCACCCTCTACCCTTATGGCCCAAGTAGGCTTGAAAGCATAATGCATACTCTATGAGACAATTTGATTATTTTATAGGCTGCGTCTGCCCATGAGCCGCCATCCATATGGGACCGTGTAAGAATCACTCTCTACGGATATGGCTTGGCGCAAGCTTTGAAAGTACAAAAATGCTCCTGTGAGATAACCATCATTTAACATACCCCTTTACTAGTCATCACTTGAATGTAAGCAGAATCCTTTTAATCAAGAATATTATTGGGCATCCCCCACTATGTAATTAACTAAAGGGATACGTCCCTTTGTGAGTTGCGCTTGACCCAGAACAAAAATGTTCTTTTTGATTTTCTGTTTACTTAGGTAGCTATGTAAGTAGTCTTTCATAGATATTCTGTCCAAAATATTTCGATCAGATCTTGTTTTACACTCTTGACCTATCACACGAGTTTTATCTAACATGAGTTCTCCATGATTCTTTTTAAAAATTGGATACCTAATTTTCATCTTATTTCCTCATTTTTTGTTCTCTCTTTGAAAAAGAGAATCCTAAGACGATGGTTAGACATGTTAGCGACTCTAAATTTAAAAAGAACAAAAAATATTCACATTCATCATAGGACATTTTTACATACCACTCATACTTAGACTTCTTGATTTTTATAATCAAGTTATAATACCTATTTTTCCCAATAAATAATAGGTTATCCTATCCTTCATTCATGAGACTGGTCATGCACAATTTTATTGCAGTTAAGTGGTTTAGATGACAACCCTTTCCGGGCACGGTGGTAAGTCCATTTTTTTATTTATTTGTTGTATTTTCTTTCTTTATACTAGATTTTGAGGTTTGTACTACTTTTGATTAACCTCATTTTATTCTTAAGGTTCTATGGTCTAGTTACAACAGAGATCCTCACATTTTAAGCTTTCTCACGATCATATATGATGTGATATAAGTCCTAAATTTCTAATAAAATGTTAATAAAATTATCAAATAAATCCTTTTCAAAATCAATTAAGTGAAATAATAAGATAGTCTAGATGTCGCTGAGTCTCACAATATCTTCGATATCTTTTACTTTTCTTCATTTAAATTCCATGAATAATTGTTTCACTTTTGAGGTTTCTCATTTGATATTCCAACAATTAATCATAGAAACTGAATTTAGAAATTTCTAGAAGATAGAGCCACAATCTTAATTAAGATTTTTCTTAAGGAACTTCATTCTTAAAATGTAATTAACTATAAGGGTTTGTCCTTATAGTAAGTTAACAACCCAGAATAATCTATACCCTATCTAGTCTTTGGATTAGATAGGAGACAAATCTATTGGTAAATACAAACCATGCAAATATCCCAAATTTCTTATTTAAATAATCAAACCCATCATAATGTGATATTTCTATCATAATATTTTTGATGTCGTGTTCGATTGTTTAAATAATTAAATATTTGAGATATGTTTGGTCCCTTATTTCAAAATACAAAAATAAAACTAATAGTTCTCATTATTTTAATCAATTACTAATAGCTTTAACTTGTTCATATCTTTAATTAACTATTCTTGTTGAGTAATCAACTAATTTGAACGACCTAAAGCCTTCATACTCAACACATCTGCAATAACATTTGCCATTTCCCGATGCTATTGTATATCTAAGTCATAGCTTTTAATAAATGTCAATCATTGCCTTTGTCTCAAATTCAATTCTTTTTTAGTCAATATATACTTTAAACTCTGATGAACAATTAAAATATTACATCTAACTCTGTATAATAGTGTCTTCAAATTTGAAGTTCAAACACAACTACTGCTAGTTACAAGTCATATTTAAGATAATTCTTTCATGGTTCTTTAATTGCCTGGAAACAAAAGTAACGACTTTTTCCATGCTACATGAGAGCACATCCCAATCCCTATAATGTTGCACATTGCAAATTTGAAATTCATGTGATCCTAAAGGGGAAATTCAATACTGAGGCTATCATTAAACAAATATTCAGCTTTTAAAATGCCCCCTTACAATGATTTTTCCAATCAAATTCTACTATTTTATTTGTTAGTCTGGATAATGGCCTCATCATATAAAAAAACCTTTAGCAAATCTTGTGTAATAGCGATCACGACCTAAAAATTTTTTTACTTCAATAATAAATAAGCCTTGGGTAATCTACAATTGCCTTGATTTTAATTTGATCTACAAATATACTTATTTAACCGATTATATGCCCAAAAAAACATATTTTTCACCAAAATTTACATTTAGATAATTAACAATAACTTTTTCTTCAGAACTTACAGAGCAATTTAAAAATGATTTGGGTGACTACTTCTATAATTTGAATACACCAAAATATCAAATATAAAAACTCACAAATATATCCAACAGTTGTTGAAATTTATATTCCTTAGATTCATAAAAATTGTTGGAGCATTAATCAATCCGAATGATATTACCACAAATTTATAGTGCCTATATTTAATCCTAAATACTGTCTTCGACATATCATATTTTTTAATCGTCGGCTGACGATAACATGCTCTCCAATTAATTTTTGGAATATAAAAGTTACTTTTAAATAATCAAATAAATCATCAATCATCAACAGTAAATATTTATTCTTAACAATGAGATCATTTAATTTTTTTATAATCGATACACAACTTAATGCGCTATACTTCTTCTTTATAAATAATACTAGAGCTCCACAAGGAGGTAGACCGTATGATCCCTTTATCTAATGTTTTTTTGCAACACACTTCAATTCTTGTATTTTTTAATTGTCATTCAATATGATGTTTAGAAACTAGCTTAAAACCAATAAAAAGTTAATATTATTATCAATCTCTCTCACTAGTAGTAGCCTAGATAAATCATCCATATTAAATTCTAGATATTTCTTCACCATTGAAATGCCAATTATTGATTACATTTCTTTAGTAGTATCTTTCACTTGAACAAAAAAATCTTCATTTCTATAGTTTAATAATTTGAAAGCCCTAAATTATATGATTTTCAGATATATCAAGTTTCTGCCTCCACAAAATTTTATTTCTATCTCTGTGGTACATTAATTTTGACTGTCTTCTTGTTACAATTTATAGTTACTAAATAGTTAGATAAGTAATCCATTCTTAAAATTGCATCAAAGTCACTTAAAGGCAATACAATTTACTACGCCTCAAAATCCCTTGCACCAATATTCAAATCTACCACACACAACTACACAAGTCATTAAGCTCAATATGATTTACATTTGACATGTTAACAGAAAATTATTAACATTAATATGATATTCAAATTTATCAGTCTAACTAAATCTTTTGCAATAAATGAATGAGATTATATTGATATATTATGGAGGGATATGATACCTATAATAGAAGAAGATTGTACTGAATATTTAAAATTGATTTATTTAAATAAAATTTAATTTTATATTCATATTAATGAAATGCAGTTTATGGCACATATCAAATTTCATTCAATTAAAAATTAAAATTTTAAACATACTTATGATAACTTCATGTGCGTCCTTAGCTTCTTGCCGCAAGAGCACAAACTCTAGGTTGAACATTTTGTTGAGCTTGACCTTACTTTGACATAGATCTTGTGGGCTCAACTATCTTCTACCTGCCAAAATTCCTTTGATATGGTGCATCACCAACCATGGTCTCTATTGCAACTCTCTATCCAAATATAAGGCAATTACTCATTGTGTCATGGTTGATGATACCAGAAATAAGTATTTGATCCAAATAAACATTCATCCTTAAGAAATTTCTCACACTTTCCACACTACTTAGCATTATTCTACCCTTATGAGAAATTTCATAGTAATTAGATTCCCTGATTAAAATAATAGCTTCCTCTGAGAAATCTGTGAAACTCCAAAATCCCTCTGAACTAATTCTCTTCTGAAAAACTTTTCTCTTTTCAATGATCTAAAATTCCAGCTTAATCCTTTTAGCTCACTCCATTAGTGTAGAATAATCATCTATCCTAAGAGGAATCAATAACTGTCTAATTATATCTTTCAATCCAAACAAGAACATGTGATATTTCTCATATGCATTTTGAATAATCTATTATGGATCCTTGGAGATATAGCAACAATAGCTCTAAATCAGTCTAATAAAATTATCTTGTATTTGCCTCCTGGCTAAAATTATACAAACCAATATCTAAATCTTCTTACAAACTCAACGCACTGCACTAAATGGCTAAATCGGCCATCAAACTTCTCAAATAATTACCTTGTCACCATCTCTCTACTTTCCACTTAAAGACAAATGTAGCAAGTGTAACTTTTCTCTCTAGCGGATATGTCATACAATAATCTTCTCTACGCTCAACCAATTTTTAATTTTTACTAACCCTCATAATCAAAAAAAATAAAAGTGGTCTCATATTCTGAAATAATTTTAACCATTTATCCATATATGCTCCCTCACTACTACGAGCATGAGACTCATAATTTTTTATCAATTGGATCACAACAGTCATCATTTCAAAAAAAATACATCAATATTGATTATAATATATTTTGGCATATCTATTCTTATATTATTATGACTGAATTTTTTTTTATCATCTATGCTTTGGAAATAAGAATGAATCCATCTAATTAGAATCAATTAAACTTTCAATTCTACTATTTATAAATTTCTTTAATCAACCTAATGACTTTTTATCAAAATTAAAAGTTAATTTTTTTTCTGATACCACTTTATCACAACCTGGCCCAAAAATTTTAAAAACAAAGACATGAAAGGGAGGTCGTACAATAGAAGAAAACAATACTAACCAATAAATAACATTTCACTAAAATATTCAAATAGAAAACAGTCACTATCCACAATGCATAATAAACATCATCTAATAAGATACAAAAGATCATCCAGATTAAAGTAGTTATAAAAATAAAAGAAAACAAATCTAGAAACCAAAAGACCTGCTACTTAATTCGAACAACTCCTGCCCTTTTGTAAATAAAATCCCACCTCTTAGGTAAATTAATTTAACAATGTTCTTCTGGATGAAATATTAAAATAACACATTAAGTTTACAACTTAATAAATAATTATAATTTTGTTGTGTGCTAAATTATTATGCAAATGTTTACGCATAAATTTAAAAAAAATATGATGATTAACTTACATAATAAGATTTTAATTTAGTATTTTAATTTTAATAAAAATATTTATTAAATTATTTTTAAACATTTATATTTTTCATTTTTTTATTTTAAAAAGTCATCCCAGGAACATCATTAAAGATTCATATGAATTATGGTTGAACCATTTTCATTTGTTTTTTTTTGTGCACGGATACAATAACATCACCAACTAGTAACATACGAGGTGACTATTGATTGACTTAATCATTTACTCTTTAATTAAAATAGCATCTAAGTCCTTTCAATCATTGCATCTATTTATTAAAATTTTTATTTAGTGCAAAAAAGTAAAATAATTTAAATAATTAAATAGTCATTTCATTTTTTAATTATTTTCTTTCAATAATAGAAATAATATTAAGCATTTATAAAATAAATAAAATATTTCGTTTAATTAATACATGTCAATTTCAATTTATTTGTCTCGTTATAAATTTTATTATTTGAAAGTGCAAAGAACTTTAAATAAAAGCAAATAAATTTAATGCATACAAAATAATATTACTCACTTTAATCTTTTGGAAACCTCTTTACGTGTTTATTTCTCAACTTGATAACTTTACTAATCCTCTATCAATCTATTATTGCAAATCAATTAAAAACCTAAAATATTTTTTAAATGCACATTAATTTAAGCATTTAATTAGTCTCTAAGAAAATAAAAATTATTAGTAGAACTTACCTCAGTCCTCTTATAGTCAATCTAGAGGTCTTATTCTCTTAATTTTTTTCAATACAAATATTTTTCAATCCTTGATTTTCTGGAATTAATTTGTAATACTCATTATTTAATACATTTCAATTAAATTAATTACTTATAATAAATGATAAAATTCAAATCTCAACTCAATCCATCTCTTTCTCCTCTTTGCAAATTCCACAATCCAAACCTGTTGAATTAAATGCTTTTCAATCGCTAATTTTGATTTAATATTAAGATTAACACAAAAATTTTCAAATAAAATAGATAAACATTGTTATTTATCTCAATATCTCTTCCATTTTTTGTACAATCTTCGATCTCCATCTTCCTTGTTTTTTAATTCGATTGTTTGTCCGATTTAATTACTGATATTAATTTATAAAATTTAATATTAACTTAATAACATTTAATTAAATAAAAAAAACTTATATAAATAAAAAAAAACACTTACTTTTAATGTCGGCTCGGCTTGGTTATCCCTTCCCACAAGAGAAGCGTCGTGCTTTCACTGGTAGTCATCAAATGTGAACCCTCCATCTTCGCTTCGAGGACACTCTTCGTGCAACACTCGAAGATCAACTCACGGTGCCGCCACGAGGGTTAGCTATTGATAACAACTATGATATTAGAATAACGAGATTCAATAAATAATCTTTTAATTTAAGAGAATACTTTTGAATATTTTAAGCAATATTTAAAAAAAAAATTTAATACAAAATATTTTCTTTATTTTTAATTTAAATATCTTATTTATGCTCATCACATCAAAATAAAAATGTTATAATTAGACAATATTTAAATAGATTGGTTCTTTAGAAACTAGACCAGTTCATTGGTTCAACCATATTTTGACCGGTTTATTCTTGATTTTATGTAAAAATGGTTCTGAACTTGGACCAAACTGGTTGAATGATCGGTTCACGATTAAATAGCTCAGTCTAGCCCAATTTTTAAAACACTGCTTCCTATTGGTTCTAATTAAGATGAAGACGCTCTTAATTGTCTCGTACTAGAGAAATCATCGAGAAATTTTTTTCATTCTAATAGACACTACTAGTTTTTTGTTTCCACAATCAATATTGATTGATTTTTTGTCATTAATTGACAATCCCTAAATGAATCAAATAACGAGATAATTAGAGGCTATTTTTTATGATTTTTTTTTCCTTTTTGTGTAATTTTGTGCATAAACACCCCTTGAAAAAAAATAAAAAATCAAGATTTTTTAGCCACATCCTATTTTTTTATATGATACCAAAGTGAGACTACAATCCTATTTGCCAACATTTGTTCCTTTATTTCATTAATTCCCCACAACAGAGAACCATCATGAATGATAAAAATCAAAATAAGAAAGAGTTCTACTTTAAATATTTAAAAAACAATTGAATGGAAGAAATTACTTTTTGAAGTGGTATCAAATTGTGAAAAACTATCCAAAAAAAGAAAAAGGAAAAAATCAACACTTTATAGATTCTCATGCAAAGCTGAAATATTTGAAGTCTACACTTTCGGATGAAGCTAACTTCTTAAGATTATTGTTATTTTGTTATCAAAACTTTACTATTTTCTTATTGTTTTTTTTTTCTTGAAGCAATAGTGTTTTGTTATTAACAAGTTTTTATTTTAAAAATGAAATTTATCATCTTCCCATTTAAAATATGATGTGACCCATGAATGCTTTGAAGTATTTTACTCTAAGCATCATATAAATGATGTGAAATCCTTAGGCTCTGCCAAAGCAAAGCAGTCCTTTTCAGTCAATTTCAAGGCAATCATAATTCTAACTACTCTCAACAATCAAGACCAAGACAAAATAAGTCACTCCTGAGAACAAGGTATGGCTGCAACATCTACTTCTACTGGCAACTAAGGAAAATTTGAGAACTCAAAAGCTATTGATAAGAACTACAGCTCATTGCCAACATATACGAGTTCTAAGCCTCTAACATAAGTATTCACATATTAAAAAGGAAAAGAATACCAGACAAGACATAAAATAGTAAAAAGGGGCTTTTACATACATAGCACCCAAAACTTTCATATTTACCTATCTCACCCCTTTCATAATTACAAATATCATATAAAAAGTAACACTCATTATTACCTTTTAATAGTCAAATCCATCTTTTCATCCATAAGTAGAGTGTTGTGCGTGTAAAAATAAAAGTTTAGGTGTGAGATACGTAAATCCATAGAATTCGGTGTTGTGTATGTAATTTCCCTAGTAAAAAATATTTCATTAAATGCCAAAGAAAGTACATCAATCAGTTTCATGTTTTCTTCTTTCTGTTGACCTCATTTTTGGTTGAGGTCTAGTTTTTCCTCTTTAGTAGCCTAGGGTCTAGTCATAGGACTTTCCTATTGACTATTTCCTAGAGGACTAGAAAAGGAACCTTCACCATTATAAATTATAAATCCTTCTTTGCTCAACCTGAAATTCTACATATTGGTCCTGACCTCTAGCACTTAGTAGGTAGGGTCAATATGAAGGAGCGCAAGTGGAGTCCCCCATAGGATGGTCAAACTTTAGGACTAATCATGGATGGTGATCTGGTTTTGGTGGGGCTAACTTACACACACCACACTCTCTCGCATACTCTAAACCCTATGACCTCTTAGGTTGGTCTCTTAACTCTTTTTAGAAAGCTCATGTGGATGACCCTATACCCCTAGTCTTTGGCTAAGAATGTTAGAACAAGCACATTGAGCATCCAAAATGAGTCCTCATATGGCTCCTATTGGTTTAGTATGACTTCATTGCTTGTGGGCCCATTTTGGCCCAAAATCACCAAATTACCAAAATACCCCTACAACCCCAATCTTTGTCAAAAAATCCCAAAATTACCCAAAATACACATATTTGCCCAAAAATCATCTCAAACCCCCCACCACTACCTAAATTGACCAAAATTCATAGAAATTACCATATTTTCAAAATACCCCAAAAATTTGCCAAAATTAACAAAATGCCCTTCATGACCAAAAAATTCCAAAAAAAAATTCCAGAAATTTAAAAATCATCCCAAATACTCCCAATTTCAATTTTTTATCATCACTTTGACAAAATTAGTCCAATTTGACCAAAAACCTCAATTTGCCTTAAAGGCCCAAATGTCCCCAAATTAACCCCAATTTTGGCCCAATTGACCCCAATCTTGCCCAATTTCAATTCCAAATCAAAATTCAGCATCTCAAATCAAAAAAATCTAATTTTGACCATATGTCTAAATCCAACAAATTAGCCCATCAATTCAACTCAAAATCATTTGAAATTTTCCAAATCCTTCATGACATCTCTATACACCAAATTCAACATTCAATTAGCCCAAATTTTAGCCCAAAATCAATTTTAAATTCAAAGGCCCACGCCCACAACATATAATTTCAAAAGCCCAAATCTAAAGCTACATTACAATTCTTTCTTTTCATCATCCATTTGATTAAAATCATTCCTAAAGTCCTAAATTCAAAATCGAATCATTCTAAATCAAGCATCAAGCCAAACTTCACCAAAAATACTAAATAAATTCAAAATCCCTCATCATAAAAATTAGTCAAGCCACATGCAAGCCATGAAACCACTCTCAAGCCATAGAAAAGCCATGAGAGCCTTGTCACATTATCAAACTATTAATGGTAAGAGGCCAAGCCACTTTCAAGCCTTTTTAAAAGAGTTTTAACCCCTCCCATGAATCACTCTAACCCATGTTTAGCCAAATCTCTTTGGATGCTGACTTATCCCAATGATTAAGTTGAACCAAATGATCTCCTCTTCAGCCCAAGACCAGCCTTGGTGGTTGAACCCAACCCAAATCATGATTTGACCCAAATTGACCCAAAATGACCATTTTCCCATACTATTTCAATCTCATACATTTACACTTGACCAACACCAATTGACTTCACCAAGACCAAATCTTGACCTCCCTGAGTTAGATGGTGATCCCTCCCTGGCCGGCCAGCCATCTTGGTGGCCGGAAAACCCAAAATCAAAAGCTCCACCATGGCCAAAACTCAAAATTAAACCCATCCAAGCTGGCTCATCACAATTGGGTTTTTGCGCATTGTTGGCATCCACATAAGCAACCTAGGGCACCCACCAATTGCCCCCGGTGGCCTCTCCTTCCCCCTCTATTTAAACCCACCCTCCATGGCCAAAGTAAGAGAGCTTGAAATTCCTTGAGGAGACTCTGTCAAATTGCTTCCAGAGCTTCCTAAAGACCACTTGAGTTCAACTCAACCACCCTTAGCCACTCAAAGTCACTGCTCGAGCTCAATTTTTTAGCCCAATCTCTAGGCCGAAACAGGACACCCCTCAAACCTCCACCAAATTCAAATAATTGCACTCACACCATCCCCACAGTGAGAGAAGAAGATTCCTCACAAAAGTCCCATCACCAGAGCACCCTAAGGTGGACTTTAATCAGACCCCCAAATCGACTTTGGTCGAAATCATATCTAGGCGATTCACCACGGCTTGAGACTCCATCCCTAGGCCCTTGGGACCCTCATGAAGCTTCCACAAGCATCCAATCAAGGTTTCCCCTCTTAGACCAAGGTATTGAAAGTTAACCCTAAACCGAGCTTCATTTGTTTCTCCATCTGTATAGAGTTGATTTAAGGGTTGATTAACTGTATGGATATGTTCTCCTAGTCAAGACGAGTCTATCGGAACAAACCACACTTGGTTAAGTATCGAGAGAGATATTAAGCCTAAGTTGGACGGTTCTCGGTCTAGGGCTTTTGGGACGATGACGGAGCGTCGTTGGATCAAGCGTGTATCGGAAAGACGACTGTGATGGAGTCGGATGAGCGGATGGAGCGGAACAGCGGGCTGATGGGGTAGACGCGTGGACGGCGGCGTCAAATGGGAGCGCGCCGTGTGGAGCTTCGGAACCGTCGTAGGATTGCATGGCGTCGCGTGGATAAGTAGAAAAATAAAACATTTTTCTATTTATTTAAACCCCTACAACTTCAAAAATTCATAAGTTAGTGTAAAAAAATCATAAAAAAAAATAAAAATAATTTGTTGCTCGGTGAAGAGAGGAGGACAATGTGGAAATATTTTCATGTCTATTTGATGCATATTTTATTTTTTTAATTAATTAAATGATGTTTTCCTTATTTTGATTTTCCATTAGCATAGACATTTCACCATGGCATGGGACCATGGGGCTTTTAAGGTCTCTATTGTTAGACATCTCCCCAGATTTTTTCAAGGTCAGGGGGCATCTCTAGCTAGACATCCAATTTTCAAGTTAATGGTTCTTGTTTTGGTATAAAAATTATAATAATTAAAATACTCATCAGAAAAATACAAAACTTGTTTCGGTAGGTTCATTGTAGTCAAAGGATCCTAGGAAAAATATAAACTTGGTTTAACTCATTTAAAATAATCCTAATTGTCACAAACCCTAAAAAAGATGAGAAAATTAATTTAAAGTAATTATAAATGTAAATGACATAAAAACTATTCCACACTGTAATTTAATGTTAGAGGTGCTCCCCATAAAAATTTCAAGTCAATTGAAGTAACTAAAATGAATTTTTAAGATAAAATGACATTTTTGATATTAAAATAATCATAACAATTAAAATAAATTCAAAAAATCACCAAATTGATTTTGGGAGTTCCTTATGACCAGAGAAATTTAAGAAAAATAAAATTGAAATTAAAATGAAGACTTCATTTTTAAGCTACTTTTAAATGTTTAAATGATTAAAATTAATTAAAAAATCATAAAAATTCTNTTAGGCATTGCAAGTACAAATAATAAAAAAATTGATTTCCACCAAATTGGTTATGAGAAATCTTTGTAAAACGTCTAAAAATAAAGATTTAATGAGCCATAAATTAATTATATAAAAAATATATTTTTTTTTTAACTAAATCATCACAATCAACCAACTTCATTAGGGATTGCATGTACAAATAATAAAAAATTTGATTTCCACTGTTGTGTTACCAAACCAGGAATATTGACATTACAATAAAATCTTAAGAAATTTAATTTAAGCCAAAACTAATTCCATAAATTTTGTCTTTGGGAATTAACATATAGTTCTATATATTAAAATAATCATTTCAAAGTATTTAAGAAAATAAAATTGAAATTAAATAAAAATGAGTAGAAACCTCTTTGCAATTTAAGAATAACCACGAAAATATCATTTTAGACATGAATTCATATTGATTGACTTCAGGCTCTCACTCATTGCATGGAAAACGATGATTTTTCCTTCGAGGATCACCGCCTTATAGAGTGAGTTTGTCTCTACATACTGATTGACATTATGAACAAATCTTTTGAGCATTCATTATCAAGAACATACATACTTTAGCACAGCTTGTTTTATTCACCCAACACGAAGAATTAATAAAAAAAATAAAATAACTGAGTGTGATGAGCTATAAAATTTTATATTTCAAAGTGTAAAAAAATAAATTTGTTATTGCCATCCATTTTTGATGTCACATATGAGGGATGCTTACTTGGATGCTATGATACTATATTTCACTCCTTCAACGTCTTGTGTCGTCCAAGATAAACATTAAGACCTCCCGATACGTGTTTTGGGCACGAAAATGGGGTAGGTATTAATTCAACCTTACCCGAGAGAGTTCGCCATTGGGTGATGTTAATTTTAACATATGACACATTTGTTGTCCATTTTAGTGTTTTAAGACGACCCTTCGTCCATTCAGAACCTCCCGTTGTCAAAGGCATTCATAGAACTCTCCCATGTGCATTTTGGGAAGATCAGAGTCCGGACCGACGCACCCAAACGGTGGTCTTAGATGCTCACCAACACTAAAGTCTTTGATATAAAACCTGCAGAATATTTATTTTTAAGTTATGAGGTGAATTTTAGTGATATGCAGTTTCCTATAGATTTCAAATTTGCAAAAACCCTTCGACGAATGTCCAAGCATAAAATTAGGGTTTGGACCACTTCGTCCGTACTTCGTCTCGACCAAAGAATTTCTTCAAATACGATGTCCGTCAACACTAAAGCCTCTGATATAAAACCTCCATAAAATCTATTTTTAATTTACAAGATCAAATATTAGTGATATGTGATTTCTCGTAGCTTTCAAATATGTAAAAACCCTCCAACGGATGTCCGAGCATAAAATTAAGGTTTGTACCACTCCGGTCGTACTTGACCTAGACCGACGATTTTCGTCTAATACGACACATCTCAGATGTTCATTTAGATGTTCAGAAACCATACTTCATTCACCAATAGCCTCTGCAAGTTCGAGGATCGATAGAAATCAACCGCATGAACTTTTGCTTAAAGGCGATACTGGCGGCATATACACCCGGTCTTGTGCCTATGCGTTCAGAGTGGTGCTCCAAGCCCCATTCTAAAAAGATGGACACTCAGACGCCTAGTCTTGGCCGCCTAAGCGCCTAAAATGTTGTATCTCGCTCGAGAGAGCAATGCTTAGGCGCCTAACCTAATTTGGTGTTGAAATGCAGTACCGCCAACTTAGATAAAGGGAGCCTCATATGCATTACATGTAGGTGAAAAACCACCTCATTTGCCTTGGTCTTTTGCCACTTTTGGAAAAGACCAAAGGTAAGTCAAGGAATTTTTGGCCATTTTTGCAAGGGGGGCCTCTGAATGGCCGGGACATTTTCCTTGGGCAAGGAGATTAGCCGGAGGAAGAGAGCCTTTTCTAGGGGAGAGTTTTGAGAAGAGCTTTTCCTGGAGAGAGAGGAGCTTCTGGGAAGGAGGAGAGCTCTCGGTAAGCTTCTTCTTCCACCTCTTCATCCTCTTAATCTTCTTCTTCCTCCTCCTCCATTAAGCTTGAAAAGTGTTTCCTGTTGGAGATAGTTTTCATGAGGAAGCATTTGGGTGAGATATTGCTCATTCCCCTTCCACCTTTTCATCTTCTTCATTCCCCTTCTTCCATCATTTCAGAAGAAGAGTGAGGGAGAGTGCTTGAGAGAGTGCTTGAAGTACATTCCTATGCTTTCCTTGAGAAGGAGAGCTTCATCCCTACTTCCAGCGTTGAAGGAGCTTGGAACAAGCCGAGAGAACGCTTCTCCAATCATCACGAAGGTATAACTCCTC
>JXCR01037971.1:0-26638 GCA_002079205.1 Phalaenopsis hybrid cultivar | reverse complement strand
CCTAGACCGACGATTTTTGTCTAATACGACACATCTCAGATGTTCATTTAGATGTTCGGAAACCATACTTCATTCACCAATAGCCTCTGACAGTTCGAGTATCGATAGAAATCAACAGGATGAACTTTTGCTTAGAGGAGGCAAAAATCCATTTTTTGGGCGAGACTGGCGGCATATACACCCAGTCTCGTGCCTATGCGTTCAAAGTGGTGCTCCAGGCCCCATTCTAAAAAGATGGGCACTCGGACGCCCAGTCTTGGGAGCCTCAGGGCCCAAAATGTTGTATCTCGCTCAAGAGAACAATGCTTAGGCGCCTAACCTAATTTGGTGTCGAAATGCAATACCGCCAACTTAGATAAAGGGAGCCTCATATGCATTACATGTAGGTGAAAAACTACCTCATTTACCTTGGTCTTTTGCCACTTTTGGAAAAGACCAAAGGTAAGTCAAGGGATTTTTGGCCATTTTTGCGGGGGGGTCTCTGAACGGCCAGAACATTTTCCTTGGGCAAGGAGATTAGTCGGAGGAAGAGAGCCTTTTCTTGGAGAGAGAGGAGCTTTTGGGAAGGAGGAGAGCTCTCGGTAAGCTTCTTCTTCCAAGTCTCCATCCTCTTAATCTTCTTCCTCCTCCTCCTCCATTAAGCTTGAAAAATGTTTTCCTGTTGGAGATAGTTTTCATGAGGAAGCATTTGGGTGAGATATTCCACCTTTCCATCTTCTTCATTCTCCTTCTTCCATCATTTTATGAGAAGAGAGAGGGAGAGTGCTTGAGAGAGTGCTTGAAGTACATTCCTATGCTTTCCTTGAGAAGGAGAGTTTCATCCCTACTTCTAGCGTTGAAGGAGCTTGGAACAAGCCGAGAGAACGCTTCTCCAATCATCACGAAGGTATAACTCCTCTAAAACCCCAGCTTACTTCTTCCTTAGCAAGCCACTTAGGTCTTTGTGTTAGAGATCTAAATCTAGGTTTTGTGTTAGAGGGAAGCCGCTTGGTTAGGGAGCTTTCTTTTGTGATCCCTTATGAATCCATGAGATTTCCTTAAGCCCTAGTTCTTAATCCCATACGACCAGAATTACGATAATTCCACAGTTGCTTTGGTGGCTTCAATCTCGATGAAGGGGATAAAACCCTCCGAGTAAAAGGGCTTCCTTGTCCTTTTCATTCCCTTGAGTATGGAGTTAATTTTCCAAAAGGAAAATTCTTCTTCTTTTGAAGATTTTCTTTTTTATGGAAAGCACCTTGTGGTTGTGCCGAACAATTGGAGGTAGGCTCTTCGTTACGTCGAATAACAGAGGGTTGCTACACAACTTCATCTACCCTAGATCCTCGCAAGATCGTTAGGTTGAGTCTGGATTGTCATCAAGTATGATCGGGTTTCATTTTAAATGCGATCGCATTCAATCATTTGCATTTCATGATTTTAAAAATGTATGCATAAATATCCCAGTTTTTTGTGTATACTTCTGATTGCCTGCTTCCTTCGAATTAACCCAATCGATTTTTTTGGTCGGCTTGACCGATCAACCACCCTTGGCATGTTTGATTGTCCAAACACTCTAGGTCGATCGACCACACTCAGCCTACTTAATAGATCGACCGCCTTCGATCAGATTAGTTAAACGATCACTCTCGGTTGACTTGATCAATCGATCGCTTGTTGTCTGATCGGTCGATCAATCACTTTAGGTCGACTAGCCACCTCTGGCCAGATCAGTTGATATTTCGCTATTGGTTGACTTGACCGATCGGTTGCCTCTAGTCTGGTCGATCGATCGTTCACACTTGTTCGACTTGACCAATCGAGCATCTCATGTCTAATCAGTTGATCAATCATTGTCGGTTAACTAATCGATCGACTCCAATCAGTCGATCAATCAAAATTGTAAAAACACACTAAAATATCACATTTGGTTTCCTGATCACCTAGACCCAACTAAAATAATTTTCCTAATTTTGTAAGTCAAGATTTAATTTTAAAAGGCTTAAAATGAATTTTTCTCTAATTTTTCACTGAAACAATTCCAATAATTAAAAATATAAATCACAAAAATATGAAGTTTGTTTTCTTGAGTTCTCTGGGCTCAAGAGAGATTTAATAAAAATATAAAACTTAATTTTCCATTTAAATATTATTTTATATTTAATTAATACTCAAAACCAACAAATAATTCTAATAATTAAATTAAACATCTAAAAAACATGAAAATTGGTCAAAGTGGTCCTCTGAACTAGGTGAACCTCTAATAATTTTCTTAAGGACAGTGGTTTTATTTTGATTGAGTTATTAATTTTTTCTTGAAAATCCTTATTTTTGCATTAAAAATAATTATAAAATTAAATAAATTCAGAAAAATTACAGTTTTTCCTCTAATGCTTTAATTAACCCACGAGTGAGGTAACATAAAATTTTCAAGTCATTTGGNTTTTCTTGAAAATCCTTATTTTTGCATTAAAAATAATTATAAAATTAAATAAATTCAGAAAAATTACATTTTTTCCTCTAATGTTTTAATTAACCCACGAGTGAGGTAACATAAAATTTTCAAGTCATTTGTGTCTAATTTAATGAATTATAGAGTATTAAGGCTTTAGAGGCAAAAGGATAATTTTGGAATTTAAGACTTAATTAATGTTTAAACTTAACCAAAGTACTAAATGAGCAACAAATGATCTTAATTGATATGTTTTGATGATTGAAATATATAAGGGGTAAGTGGTGGAAACCAATTTTATTTTGGTCTTATAAAGGATAAATTTATAATTTTTCAAAATTAATGAAATTTAGAAGAATATTTAAATTGGGAGATATTAAGGTGAGGGGATTGATTTTAGAATATTATAACTCATTAATTTTAAGCCCCAACTAATGATGTTGAGATGATCTATAATTTATGATAAGGATTAAGGATATAAATATAAACATTAAGAAAAATCATTTTTATTCAAATTATAAATCCACCCATTAAATTNGATGTTGAGATGATCTATAATTTATGATAAGGATTAAGGATATAAATATAAACATTAAGAAAAATCTTTTTTATTCAAATTATAAATCCACCCATTAAATTTTAAGGGCTTAGTAGTGAGCTAGGTTTAATCAAAATGTTGTCTAATTAAATTTAGAAAGTAACCTATAATTAATTTAAAACCTTTCAAAACACTACAGGCTCATTCTTTAAAAAATCAAATTAATTAAATTTCTTAATTGAATTGGGTTGCCCCCAAGGGTCTTTACCCCTATAATTCATAAATAAGATATCAAGTGATAATTACTCCACTTAAGAGATAATTAAAACATTGAATTCATTAAACATAAGTGTATTAATTGNATTTTAAGGGCTTAGTAGTGAGCTAGGCTTAATCAAAATGTTGTCTAATTAGGTTTAGAAAGTAACCTATAATTAATTTAAAACCTTTCAAAACACTACAAGCTCATTCTTTAAAAAATCAAATTAATTAAATTTCTTAATTGAATTGGGTTGCCCCCAAGGGTCTTTACCCCTATAATTCATAAATAAGATATCAAGTAATAATTACTCCACCTAAGAGATAATTAAAACATTGAATTCATTAAACATAAGTGTATTAATTCGATGAACTATATAGCAAATATGATAAAACCAAAATGAACTCAAGATAATTCAAATGACCATGAAATGTCTAAGGTATTACTCAAAACTTTATAACGATCCTTTGAAAATTTTGAAGGACATGTGAGCTTATTATAATTTGCTTAATGGAATCATCTTTAAAATTTAAATACACCAAGATATGACATAAGATTTGGTAGGCACACTTTAAGTTTGTACTTCCTACTTTTTCTATAAGCATGCTTTAATTCCTGCAAAATTATACATATATATGTTTCGCAAGTACTAAACTTTCAGGTGGAGGAAAGAAAAGACTCGTCAGATACGCTTTTATAGTTTACAGCGCTTTCCTTTCTCGTACTTTCCCACATTGTACTTTTATGTTTACAAACTTGCATGTTAAACAACGATGTCACCCTGCATGAAAACTAAAACTTTTAGAATAGCCACAAAACTGAAAATAAAACCAAAACTAAAATCAACCAAGATAAAATTCACCTCCATAACATTCAAAATATAAGATAACATAAAATTTAATCACAAACATTACAAAACAATAATTGCAACTAAATTATAGACGTCTCTATCGGATGATCAGGAATCCCTCGGAGGAGGTAATCTACGGTTGCTAACGAGATTTCCCACAGTCTAAATGAATGTATGAAACTCATTGAGTTGAGTTAAGTAAATTCATTTGAACTAAGTGAATTCGATAGAAAATAGTGGTACCGTAACGAGGGAACTGTAGGATCCTAACCGGTGTCGCTCTAATCAACTTTAATATGTTTCATAATATTTAAATGACCATAATCATAGGGATATCTGATTTGACATAATAACATGACACATTAGAAAACTTAAATTTGCTACGGCGAGAAGCTTGGAGCTAGCATTACGGTCAGCACGACCATCTTCAACAGTAAGAGGATCTACAACAGCACATCTTTCCTTAGAATTAAATAACAAACCCATAGGAATTCGAGGTTATTTGCTTATGCAACATAAATCCTTAATTTTTCTTTAGGCCTTTGAATAGCTCTGCTATACAATTTAAGTCCTAACCTGTTTTAGGATTCTGAGGTTGTCGTCTGTCACGATCTAAATCCTCATATCTTTCAGGCTATTTGTGTAATCGTTTCACACGAATATAATCTCTAATTAATAAAATTGGCAGGATGAAACATTCAATAAATTTTAATTCCCAAAACTGAAGTCAAACAGTAGGATAGTTTGGGAAGTCACTGAGGTTCTCCTCCAGATCTATGACACCCCCTAATTCTTTCTTTTTTAGATTCTACAATAAATATTCCAAATTTGAATCATTCATCTTTCATACGTCTTTGTCCAATTTAGTTGAAAAGTCTTAATCCTTTGACCTCTTTAAAGATAATATCCCATGATTTTTATCGGGAGTTTTTTTAGGTGACTTCAGTTATCTATAATATAATTAACTATAGGGGTTTGCCCTTATAGAAAACATTTCCAAACTCAGCTTAATATAAACCCTATTTAATTCTTCGTATTAAATAGGGGAATTGTCGACTTATAAATAAAATGGTTTCAGACTTAAACGGATGGCATACAATCTTTAGTTTATTTAATCGAGTTTTACCAGTGAGTAATGTGTTTATCCTTCGGGGTAAATACATTGCTTACGATATCATGCTCGTTTATTTAAACTACTGGGGATATGGGATCGATTCGGTCTTGTATTTTCAAAAATTTAAAATACCATTTTTCTAAATTATATATATATAAATTAAATTAAAACATGTGTTAGGATATCCATCCTAGANTGAGTAATGTGTTTATCCTTCGGGGTAAATACATTGCTTACGATATCATGCTCGTTTATTTAAACTACTGGGAATATGGGATCGATTTGGTCATGTATTTTAAAAAATTTAAAATATCATTTTTCTAAATTATATATATATAAATTAAATTAAAACATGTGTTAGGATATCCATCCTAGGAGCCGACAACTTAAAAACTCAACTTTTTAGTGCCGACACTTTCCTACATAAAAAATTTAAAAAAATCCAATATATGATCCTTAACTAAAGTATTTTTTAATGCATGATAGTCTTCTTCAGCATACCCAACAGAAATTTCATCAAATTCAATTGAATCTCTATACTCATAAATTCTCTCAGTGGACAAATTATGGTCTTTTCTGTAATTCTTTCTTCCAAGTTTTCAGTTTTGAAAAAAATTGGACGTGTCATTCTGAAGATCTGCACTTCTGAAAAAACTTGAAAGCATTTCATTGCTTTGTAGTTGTGATTCGCTACTTCAAGACATCCATTTAAATCAAAGCAGGAATTCCACAATGCTCCTGAAAATTAATTTGGAAGATTTGCATACTTACCACTCAATTACTATGTATTTACAAGTCTAACACCTAAACTTAAAATTTTTACATACACCACCTTACCTATACATAAAAAGGTGTATTTCACTTTAAGTTAAAATGGTGGCATTCTTATGTGATGAAAGATTTTGTGTGCTATAAATGTAAGTTTTAAACAGGTAAATACATAGGGAACTGGGTGGTAGGTATGTAAATGCCCCAATTAATTTTCATGATGTTTGTGATTGTCAAACCTAGAAAAAAAATAAAATTGTGAAACTAGACCAAGAGCGAGTCAATTGATCAACATGAACACCAAGCTGTCATCATTCAGAGAAGTGATTGATGCAGAATGTTCATCTTCAGTGCACTTAATATATCTTATAATCTTTTTAGATATGGTTTCTGTTGATCCTCATATATACCTATTAAGAAAGGTTAGAGTTCAAAAAATAACACAAGTATGAGACTCAAGTCAAGAAAATTCCAAAGTCATATGAGTTGTTAATGTGTGATGAAGCATGAAATGGTCCAACCATCTTAGACGACTCTCTTTCTAGACTATAACAATGGCTACTTAGCTCTGGAGACATAAAATAGGCATCTCACTCCTCACTTTATATTGCAGGTCCAACGCTCAGATAACCTCCAAATGGATCAGGTTGTTCTGAATTCTACTCATTCTGGGCAGCCAATATCTTCGGTCGCTTATGAAAAACAGTTTTAACTTGCAACCAACAATTTTTTGTGGCTGCACAAGGTACAACTCCTCCCTAGGGAGAGGATGTTCTGGTGGAGGATTCTGCATAACACTGTCCCGATCAATGTGTGGCTGCCCCAATGAGGTTTGGGGGATGACTTACAATGTTCATGAGGATGTGATGAAAAAGAGAACCAAATTCATGTTGTGGCCAAATATAGAGTGCTGATTGAAATTGCCAATGTTCTCACTAATGGGGCATGCATCTCCCCAAATTTTCCAGTTTTGAGTTAACTATTGCTGGGCTTTCCGTTATGCCCAAAGCACAGGTGGCTTTGGGAAGAATTTATTGTTGTGCTGTCTACCAAGGGTGGAGGGCTAGATGCAAAGAAGCATGACAGCTCGTTTGGCACTCCTAACATCATTGCCACCACGATTCTTGATGCCATTACCCATATGCAAGCTTATCCCATTCTGGAGCACTGGAAAACCAGCCCTAATGGCTGTCCAATCCTTCTCTTTGCGCCCCTAGGTTTGCGCATATGGGTGTTGTTATACGGGATGAAAATGGTGATCTTATTGTAGCCTCTGGTCATCATTTACAACATTAGGGCAGTGCTCAGGTGGAATTAGAAGCCATCCTCTCTATTAAAAGAATTATGAAATCACAGAAGTTCAAACTTACAGGTCATATCATAGAGGGTAACAACACGAACATCATCAACTTCCTTCGTCAAAGCATGGGGTCGGTACTTGGGTCAACCAACCCATTCTCGGCACCAACCTTGCTTTCCTCTTGTCCTTTACACAGGTGCTTTTTTGCTTTGTTTCACGGATCATAACACAGTAACCCATTTGTGTTCAGTGTGCCTTAACTAAAACTTTTGTTTGGAACTCTATTAGTTGTGATCCTGCTTTTTTTTACTTTACTTAGAAAAGACAGACTACAATGTTAAAGCTTAGATGCATTTTTTGTAATTTTTAGTTATTTTTAAATGAAAAAGGCACCATTAAAGAATACCATTGATACGCAACAAATATCCCTTCCACTGTTGCAACTTGCAATAGCAGCCTAGCCAAACTCAAATAGCTTTTGTTCGTCAGCATTGGCACCTGAAGCTCTCCTTAATCAAATAGTTTCCTTACACTCACTACAAAGATGAATAGAATTTTCTCCAATAAGGTATAAGGCCCTAAACCCAAAGAAATCATTATAAGAGAAGAAGATAACGCCTCAAGAAAATCTAAGGACTTGTTTGAGATTAATTTTGTTTTTTGTTATTTATTTTTGTTTTTCTCTTGTTTTTAAAAACATATTTGTTAAGTGTCTCTTTTACCCTCTATTTTTTTGTTTTTAAAAATAAATTAACAAGTTTTAAAAACCCACAAAATAATTTTTAAGTATTTGGAATATTTTTGTAAATAATCATATTTTAATCAAATAGCTTAACATATTTTGTTTCAAATGAAAACATAAAAAAGATAAAAATCAAAATCGAAATAGAAAGCAAAAGTGGTCTCAAATTGCTTCTTAGAATTAAAGGACATTCTAGGAATTAGTTTCTTCAACGGATCAATCACGAAGAACCAAAAGGAAGCACATAATCAACTTTAGGGACCAAAATAAGGGGTCTCTTAAAATGTTGACCAGCATGAACTCATTAAACTTAATGTAATCTACCCTTTAATCAACCACATATCCACTAAATCAAAAACGGCAAATGATAATACAAAAATTACAAAAAAATCTCAAACCAAAAAAAAAAAAAAAGGTTGCATGTTACATACCTTCCTTATAATAGAAAAGAATGATGTAAGCTTTCACATTTATCAAAACACATTTAAAACCTGAAATTAAAAAAGGAATATTGTTAACTTATCATAAATTTCACTGGACTAAGAAAAATACGAGTAACACATGCACCTTGAATTTGTGATCTGTCCGAGTGAGAAATTCTTATTGAGCAATGCTCTTTCACGTCTTATGAATCTAAGATACAAAAATTTCTCATTATCTAATCATTTTGCAGGAAGAGTGAAAGTAAAAAAAGAAACAAAGAATTGGAACATTTACAAACCAACCATCCAAAACATTGAATATAACATTTTAATCATCCAAACTTTAGATATAACATTTTAATCACTTTTGTCATTACAACCACCCTCCTGTACTCATTAGTAAAGGCTTTGAGCAAAAGTTTTGCGTGGTTAAGAAGTTATATTTAAAATTTTGGGTATTTAAAATGTTATATTTAAAATTTGGGTGATTAAAATGTTATAATCAATATTTTGGGTGGTTGTTATATAAAAATCCCAAAAAATGAACATAAATTTCAGACCTGAAGAAAGTAATGCTTCTCTAGTAGCATAATTTTGCACCAAAATGCACTAAGAAATTCAAGGTCCACATTTTCATTCCAAAATTCTACCAAAAATCACCACATGAACAATTGTTCTCTTCAAAATGATGAAAACGGCTAAAATCCCTAACGATGATCTCCCTTCCAACAATCTTCGAAATAAACTTAATGGCGGTGTGGCAATCAACGCAAACTCGAATATTCTTCGTCACTCGGATTGTAGTACCAGGAGGGGTACTTATAATCCCAAACACTATCGCAAGTCTCTCACTATGGCCACACAAATTCGCAATCTTCTGCTCTTCTTCTACATCATGAAGCACATCATCCGTGTTCGGGACATATCCCGCTCTCATCATCTGATCCTTCAACGCATCCCACGCCTCGGTTATCTTCCTAAAACAAGGATGAGATGTATCATGAGCTACAAATCCATGAACCTTGTTCTTAATTTCAATCCAGCTACAAGCTGGTTGCTTTTTTAAACCTTTCTTCCTCATCACCATCTTGATTTCTGCAGCTTCCTTCCATTTTCCTGCAGCTGAATAGAGATTTGACATGATAAGATGAGGTCCGATCTCCGAGGGATCAAGTTCAAAAATCTTCTTAGCCGCCTTCTCTGCTAACTCCGCATTCTTGTGGACCCTGCAAGCTCCAAGCAGTATGGACCAAACACTCGCAGTAGGCTTTATGTGCATACTGGAGATGAAGTTGTAGGCCTCCTCTAGTTTACCCGCGCGACTAAGTACATCAGCTACTGCCGCATAATGCTCTAAACAACGGGTAATGCCGTAATCCTTCGTCATCCTATCAAAAAACTTCTGAGCCTCATCCACCAATCCGGCATGGCTACATGCCGTTAGAACCGCCACAAAAGCCACATAGTTTGGCTTTTGATTCTCCATCTCCATCTTTTGAAATAAATAGAGTGCTTCATGAGCAGATCCATGTAAGGCATAACCCATTATCATGGCAGTCCAAGCAACCACATCGCGTGATGGCGTTGCATCGAATATCTTTCGAGCAACACGAATATTTCCACATTTAGCATACATATCAACAAGCGCACTTTGAACGAACACGTTGCCGTCGAATCCATCTCTGATAACATAACTGTGAAGTTGCTTGCCAAGATGTAGAGTTGTAAGATGCGCACATGCAGGCATGAGGGAGGAGAAGGTCACGGCCATAGGCTTTAGTTTCGCCGCCAACATTTCACGGAACAATTTGAGAGCTTCATCAAATTGACCGTTTTGAACAGAAGCTGCAATTATAGAATTCCAAGCAATGGCGTCTGGGTTTGGTAGGAAGCTCATGACGCGGTATGAGTACTCCAAAAGAGTACATTTTGCATACATATCAATCAAGCTACTTCCAATAAACAGATCACTACTCAAGCCATTTCTAACAGCATGTCCATGTATCTCCTTCCCCTTTGAAATATTTCCAAGCTCTGCAAATATTGGCAGAATAGTTGATAAAGTAAATGAATCGGGCTTTAATCCGAGACTAATCATCTCCATGACCATTCCCAATGCCTCTTCATAGAGCCCATTCTCCACATTCCCGCTTATCACTGTGTTCCAAGACACTACATCTCGTTCAGCCATTTCATCGAACAGCTTCCTTACGTTCTCCATGGGAGAAGCTCTAGCATAACTCCCTGCCGTATTTCGTTCCAAAATCCCCAGCTTGCTAACACTCCCACCGCCAAAATCGCTGCTTTCCATTCCCTCTGACTGGCTACGCTCGTTATGTCGATGGCCCACTTTACAATACAAGTTCATCAGGGCATTGCCGTTGAAGAGATCGGAATCAAGCCCAAAAGAGATTGCGCAGGCGTGCAGAGATTCGCCGAGCTTGGAGCTTCTAAGAGCCGCGCAGGACTTGAGTACGTTGGGGAGAAGTTTGCGATTCGGGGGAGCACCGGTGGCGCGCATGCGATGGAAGAGGGAGAGTACAAGAGGGAATAGACCAGCGGCGGCGGAGCAGCTGATGAGGGTGGTCCAGGAAGAGGAGGAAGGGGAGGGAATAGAGAAGAAGGCACGAAAAGAGTCGTCGGGGAGAGCGAGGCGAGAGTAGATGGTGAGGATGGAGGAAGAAGAGGAGGGAAAGGAGTAGCATTTGAGGAGTTGGGCATGGAGTTGTTGCGCTTGGCATCGGGAATGGATGGGGGAAGGATCACGGAGTAGAGATTTAGCAATGGATTTGGTGGCTGCGGTGGCTGCGATGGTTCGACTTGCCTGAGCTCCCTTCATACACCATGCCTGTGACAAAGGAAAGAATAATTGCTTTCTTTGAGAAATCCATTCATAAATATTTTAATTAGGGATTTACATAAATACTATATAATTCTAAGAAAAAAAAATAACTTTATATGTCTCATGTTAAAAAAAAGGAATAACTCCATAGGGATCATCTAAAATATTGATATTTACTAATTAATCATCTAGGTAGGAATGTGCATTCGGTCTAATCAGATGGATCAGTTTGTAAAATTTTTAAATCGAGAGTAACTGAAATCCAAAAACCGATCAACTAATCCAATGTAATTTTCAAGAGAATCAAACCAATCAAATTAAACTAAAATTTGGTTTGATCAGTTTGGTTTTACATAAACTAAAATTAATATATTTGATGTGTGTGTGTGTGTGTGAGTGTGTGTGCATCTCCACTGATAGTGACTTGTTGGTAGAGCAGCCTCTTTGAAGGTCGTAAGTCCCCTCAAGTTAAGGATTTGAATCCTCCTTCTGACAAGTTTGTCGGTAGTGAGGGTGCTCCTCGAATAGTTANCCTGTGACAAAGGAAAGAATAATTGCTTTCTTTGAGAAATCCATTCATAAATATTTTAATTAGGGATTTACAAAAATACTATATAATTCTTAGAAAAAAAAATAACTTTATATGTCTCATGTTAGAAAAAAGGAATAACTCCATAGAGATCATCTAAAATATTGATATTTACTAACTAATCATCTAGGTAGGAATGTGCATTCGGTCTAATCAGATGGATCGGTTTGTAAAATTTTTAAATCGAGAGTAACTGAAATCCAAAAACCGATCAACTAATCCAATGTAATTTTCAAGAGAATCAAACCAATCAAATTAAACTAAAATTTGGTTTGATCAGTTTGGTTTTACATAAACTAAAATTAATATATTTGATATGTGTGTGTGTCTACCGGTCGTGACCTGTTGGTAGAGCAACATCTTTGAAGGTCGTAAGTCCCCTCAAGTTATAGATTCAAATCCTCCTTCTGGCAAGTTTGTCGGTAGTGAGAGTGCTCCTCAAATAGTTAGGCATATGAGGGTAGATGGGAGCTCGTATAATAGCTTTCGGGCATTCTTTGATATATATATATATATACATACAAATGCAATGATATAATTATGATAAACATATTCCATTAATTAAATTAATATGATTACAAAAAAAGCCAAGTTGCAAAAACAAAACTAATGATATAATATTCCTAAAATAATATTCAATTGATAAAAATAAATTATAAAATACAATCTAAGTTCTCGAGTGCTTGTCATTAAGAATGACATAACAATTAACAGCCATGACACCTGGAAAGAGAAATATTTGCAAATTCTTCAAGAAATCTAAGACATTGAGGGCATTGAACAAGAGAAACAGCTGACAGAGTGCTTGCCATGAACTTTACATACAAATTTAAATACATTTGATCAAAAATTAATTTGCTTTGGTAAAAATAAAGAAGTGTTGGCAAGCTCGCCTTCTTTGCTTAGAAAATACATTTGAATGGAACAAACTACATGCCATGAAGAGACATACATCCGCCCATGATACAAAAAAGACATCTCCTCCTTGCATCGGCTCCAGCAAATCCATTCAAAGCACTGAAATTCAAGATATTAACATTAAACCAAAAGCTCATAATGAGATGTGAGACGACAAATAGGCTTTGATAAACTCCAAAAGAAAACTGTGAGATCAATTTTTACCAGTTCAATATGAAATGATGTTCATTCACATGAGTCAAAGAAAAGATGGTGAAAGCTCAGTGCTCGTCAAAGCATAAACTGAAATTCCATCCAAAAACATCAAAGCATCAGAAAAACTTCCCTAAATCAAGCTGCAACAACCTGGTTTCTAAGAAATATGCATGGCCAACCANTGGCAGAATGGTAGATAAAGTAAATGAATCGGGCTTTAATCCGAGACTAATCATCTCCATAACCATTCCCAAAGCCTCTTCATAGAGCCCATTCTCCACATTCCCGCTTATCACTGTGTTCCAAGACACTACATCTCGTTCAGGCATTTCATCGNGTAGATAAAGTAAATGAATCGGGCTTTAATCCGAGACTAATCATCTCCATAACCATTCCCAATGCCTCTTCATAGAGCCCATTCTCCACATTCCCGCTTATCACTGTGTTCCAAGACACTACATCTCGTTCAGGCATTTCATCGAACAGCTTCCTTACGTTCTCCATGGGAGAAGCTCTAGCACAACTCCCTGCCGGATTTCGTTCCAAAATCCCCAGCTTGCTAACACTCCCACCGCCAAAATCGCTGCTTTCCATTCCCTCTGACTGGCTANTATAAAATACAATCTAAGTTCTCGAGTGCTTGTCATTAAGAATGACATAACAATTAACAGCCATGACACTTGGAAAGAGAAATATTTGTAAATTCTTGAAGAAATCTAAGACATTTAGGGCATTGAACAAGAGAAACAGCTGACAGAGTGCTTGCCATTCTTTGCTTAGAAAATACATTTGAATGGAACAAATTACATGCCATGAAGAGACATACATCCGCCCATGATACAAAAAACACAGTTCCCATGATACAGAAAAAGACATCTCCTCCTTGAATCGGCTCCAGCAAATTCATTCAAAGCACTGAAATTCAAGATATTAACATTAAACCAAAATCTCATAATGAGATGTGAGACGACAAATAAGCTTTGATAAACTCCAAAAGAAAACTGCGAGATCAATTTTTACCAGTGCAATATGAAATGATGTTCATTCACATGAGTCAAAGAAAAGATGGTGAAAGCTCAGTGCTCGTCAAAGCATAAACTGAAATTCCATCCAAAAACATCAAAGCATCAGAAAAACTTCCCTAAATCAAGCTGCAACAACCTGGTTTCTAAGAAATATGCATGGCCAACCGAATTCTAAGAACAAAACATCAAGAGTAAGTCTTTTCTTCTTAAATCTTAATTATCATAGTGTGAGTGTATAAATGTATCCGCAAAAAATTAAGCAATGAGATAAGAACTGATTCATCATGGCTTTCCAAAATATATTCTCTTAAAAACTTGCCACGTATTCAAGTATTTGTTCTTAACAGACAATTGTAAANTGATTTCAACATTATCACAAATCAGTCGTCGTCTGTTGAAATTTATTTTGATGATGAGATACATGCGCTGATATTGTTGGCTTCATTGTCAAAGAATTGGGAAGCTATGAATAGGGTTGTCAAAAAAGCTAGTTGTTCGCGAACAGCTCATGTTTGGCTCGTTAAGTAGCTCGTGCTCGGCTCGTTCGTTAAATAAACGAGTCGAACACGAACAAGTTTTTAAAGCTCGAATTATAAATGAGTCGAACACGAACTGTTCTTTGTTCGCTCGTGTTCGGCTCGTTTTAGCTCGAAATAAAAAAATTATATAATTATTTATATAATAATATATTACGTATATTATTTATATAATAATATATTATATATATTTATATCTAAATTTAAATCATATCATCTCATTTGGTAATGTGGTTAATCCTTTATTTTGTATATATTTGGTCTAGGTTCGAATCTCACACTTTACATCTATTTTTTTAATTTAATTTTAACGAGTCAATTTCGAGCTGAACACGAGCCGAAAACGAACATTAACATTTAAATCGAGCCAAACACGAACAAACTATTCACGAGCCAATTTCGAACACGAGCCGATTTTGAACACGAGCTATTTCGAACGAGTTGAACACGGGCCATGCCTGAGCTCGCTCAAGCTCGGCTCTTTTACAGCCATAGCTATGAGGATGGCAATTAGCAGTTCTGCAAGTAAATTCAAGCTGAAATATGATGATATTTGTGATTCGATTTTGGCTGAGGAGATGCGCAAGAAAAGTTCTGGCGAGACCTCGGGTTTGATTTCGGCATTGATTGTTAATTACAGAGGGAGATCACAAGACAAAAACTCAAACCATAGAAGATCAAAATCAAAGTCAGGCCAGCAGGCAACCTGCTGGAATTGTGGTAAGACAGACCACATAAAAATGAACCGCAGGAATCCTAAGAAGAATGAGAATAATGGCACTAATGTTGTAACTAAAGAAATATATGGTGCACTATTTCTAAACGTGATGGGGATGAGAGACGTTGATATTGCACTCCCTAATAAGAGCAAATGAACATTGCAAAAGGTCAAACACGTTCCTGAGTTGAAGAAAAACCTCATCTCTATTAGGCAGCTCAATGAGGGTAGTCATTCGGTAGTGTTCTCAGATAGCACCTAGAAGGTTACCAAAGGAGCATTAGTACTGGCTCGGGGTAAGAAAACTGACACTAAATATGACTACATGTTTACTCAGGCGATGACACACGAGTCAGAGGTGCATTATGGGAAAGCAAAAGAAGGACAATTTTCTGAAAGTGGTAGAGCGCCAAATGCAGGAAAATCGGACCTTGTACAGACAAATTGTGGAGAACCACAGAGTTATGAAGAAATCTTGCAAGATGAGAATTCGAGCAAGTGGGAGCTGACCAAAAAAGAAGAGACGGATACCCTACCAGGGAATCAGATTTGGGAGCTGGCGAAACTTCTACTAAGAAAGAAGGCATTGCACAACAAGTGGGTGTCCGAGTGAAGACTGCACTTGGTGGAAGTAAGAGGTACAATGCTGAACTTGTTGAAAAGGTCTTCCAACAGAGGCAGAATATTGCTCATGCAGTGGGAGTTGTAAGCAGATACATGAGCAACCCAGGAAAGAGCTTGGTGGTACAAGGTTACGTTGGCGGTGACATGTCAACTGAGGGTGTTACTCGTGAGAAGCTGAAGTTGTGCTCAACTTTAGCTAGTCTTCTGACACGAAGACAGGGGTTTTGAGTTGCAGAGGTGGAGGATATTATGTTTGTAGAAAAGATTGGTACAACTAGTAGATGATGCAACCAGTATGTGATGCATCAGTGTCCTAGTCTTCAATTGGGAGAATTGTTGGGTAATGTGGAGACCCGGTCCACCAGATTTAATTAGCTTACTAATTTAATATCTCACCTACCGCTCACCCACCACACTCACCTACCACTCACCTACAACATCCCACCTACCTCCCACCTATCGCTCTCATGGTTTCTATAAATAATCTTTTGGCTTAAAGGAAAAGCCAAGCAAGACCAATCCAAGTTCTCCTGAGAGCTAAGAGAAAGAGAGGAACAGAGAGAGAGAGAGAGAGGAAGGGAGAGAAGCAAATAGAGATTTTCTTGTAAACATCGAGGAGTTCGACGGTGTAATTCCTCAAAAAATAAAATCTTTCGCAGCTCCGTGGACGTAGGCAAACTTGTTGAACCACGTAAATCCTTGTGTCGCTCTGGTATTTTTATCTGTGTGCAATTTTACTCATCCCATTTTTTACTTTATTTCATTCATTTTTCACAACATGGTGTCCACATGACTGGCTCGGGATGATGCACTACTCATTGATATCATCACATAGCTTAAGACTTTATATCATCACATAGTTCAAGGCTCTCATTTGAGACCTCTAGTACATGTTCGGGGCACAAAACTAGGATCCCTATGTATCTGAGGTTAGCCATCTTAAGTGACAAATGGGGGCTTGTGACTACCTTTATGGGACTTCACCAGGAGATTCAAGAAGTGTATAGAAGTTCTATGTGGGTAGTTTCATCACTAATCATCTAGGATAGTCAACAAAAAAATCTTATGACTAAATCGCAGGATTCTAAAGAAGAGAAATAGACCTCATTGAAAATAAGGTCAACAATATTTGAACCCATATCCTTCAACATGTTTAAAAAGTATTTACGATTACCGTAATTGTTAAATTTTTTCTGAGAATTTCTTGATAAAATCTTCATGCCTTAACACCTCTACCGGTCTCATTCTCCTTATCATTTGGTTGCAATACTAATTGAGTCTGAGTCGTTCATAAATTTGTTGTACNATATTACATATATTATTTATATAATAATATATTATATATATTTATATCTAAATTTAAATCATAACATCTCATTTGGTAATGTGGTTAATCCCTTATTTTGTATATATTTGGTCTAGGTTCGAATCTCACACTTTACATTTATTTTTTTAATTTAATTTTAACGAGCGAATTTCGAGCCGAACACGAGCCGAAAACGAACATGAACATTTAAATCGAGTCAAACACGAACACACTGTTCACGAGCCAATTTCGAACACGAGACGATTTTAAACACGAGCTATTTCGAACGAGCCGAACACGAGCCATGCCTGAGCTCGCTCAAGCTCGGCTCTTTTACAGTCATAGCTATGAGGATGGCAATTAGCAGTTTTGCAGGTAAATTGAAGCTGAAATATGATGACATTCGTGATTCGATTTTGGCTGAGGAGATGCGCAAGAAAGGTTCTGGCGAGACCTCGGGTTTGATTTCGGCATTGATTGTTGATTACAGAGGGAGATCACAAGACAAAAACTCAAACCATAGAAGATCAAAATTAAAGTCAGGCCAGCAGGCAACCTGCTGGTATTGTGGTAAGGCAGACCACATAAAAATGAACTGCAGGAATCCTAAGAAGAAGGAGAATGATGACACTAATGTTGTAACTAAAGAAATACATGGTGCACTATTTCTGGACGTGATGGGGATGAGAGACGTTGATATTGTACTCCCTAACAAGAGCAAATGGACATTGCAAATGGTCAAAAACGTTCCTGAGTTGAAGAAAAACCTCATCTCTATTAGGCAGCTCAATGAGGGTAGTCATTCGGTAGTGTTCTCAGATAGCACCTAGAAAGTTATCAAAGGAGCATTAGTACTGACTCGGGGTAAGAAAACTGACACACTAAATATGACTACAGGTTTACTCAGGCGATGACACGCGAGTCAGAGGTGCATTATGGGAAAGCAGAAGAAGGTAAATTTCCTGAAAGTGGTAGAGCGCCAGATGCAGGAAAATCGGACCTTGTACAGACAAATTGTGGAGAACCACAGAGTTATGAAGAAATCTTGCAAGATGAGAATTCGAGCAAGTGGGAGCTGACCAAGAAAGAAGAGACGGATACCCTACCAGGGAATCAGACTTGGGAGCTGACGAAACTTCTACCAAGAAAGAAGGCATTGCACAACAAGTGGGTGTCCGAGTGAAGACTGCACTTGGTGGTAGTAAGAGGTACAATGCTGAACTTGTTGAAAAGGTCTTTCAACAGAGGCAGGATATTTCTCATGCAGTGGGAGTTGTAAGCAGATACATGAGTAACCCAGGAAAGAGTTTGGTGGTACAAGGTTACGTTGGCGGTGACATGTCAACTGAGGGTGTTACTCGTGAGAAGCTGAAGTTGTGCTCAACTTTAGCTAGTCTTCTGACATGAAGACAGGGGCTTTGAGGTGCAGAGGTGGAGGTTATTATGTTTGCAGAAAAGATTGGTACAGCTAGTAGATGATGCAACCAGTAGGTGATGCATTCAGTGTTCTAGTCTTCAATTGAGAGAATTGTTGGGTAATGTGGAGACCCGGTCCACCAGATTTAATTAACTTACTAATTTAATATCTCACCTACCGCTCACCTACCACACTCACCTACCACTCACCTACCACATCCCACCTACCTCCCACCTATCGCTCTCATGGTTTCTATAAATAATCTTTTGGTTTAAAGGAAAAGCCAAGCAAGACCAATCCAAATCCTCCTGAGAGAGAGGAAGGGAGAGAAGCAAATAGAGATTTTCTTGTAAACGTCGAGGCGTTCGACGGTGTAATTCCTCGAAGAAATAAAATCTTTTGCAACTCCGTGGACGTCGGCAAACTTGTTGAACCACATAAATCCTTGTGTCGCTCTGGTATTTTTATCTGTGTGCAATTTTACTCGTCCCATTTTTTACTTTATTTCATTCGTTTTTCACAGGAGGGTGTCCACATGATTGGCTCGGGATGATGCACTACTCATTGATATCATCACATAGCTTAAGACTTTATATCATCACATAGTTCAAGGCTCTCATTTGAGACCTCTAGTACATGTTCGGGGCACAAAACTAGGATCCCTATGTATCTGAGGTTAGCCATCTTAAGTGACAAATGAGGGCTTGTGACTTCCTTTATGGGACTTCACCAGGAGATTTAAGAAGTGTATAGAAGTTCTATGTGAGTAGTTTCATCACTAATCATCTAGGATAGTCAACAGAAAAATCTTATGGCTAAATCGCAGGATTCTAAAGAAGAGAAATAGACCTCATTGAAAATAAGGTCAACAATATTTGAACCCATATCCTTCAACATGTTTAAAAAGTATTTACGATTACCGTAATTGTTAAATTTTTTCTGAGAATTTCTTGATAAAATCTTCATGCCTTAACACCTCTACCGGTCTCATTCTCCTTATCATTTGGTTGCAATACTAATTGAGTCTGAGTCGATTGAGGATTATGAGGATTCTTTTGGCAAATAGAAAGACAAGTTCATAAATTTGTTGTATCGTTAATTTTTGTATTACCATGATATGCCTTTCTACAATAATTACACTTGTTCATCTTCCCTTCTTTCTTAGTTATGAACTTGGTAAAATGATCCCAAACAACCGATCTTGGCCTTATGGACTTTCTTTTCTTCTTATCATCGATTAATTTGATATTGGATGCATTAACATCACCAACAAAATTAAATTGTTGGGAAGAGTCAATAAGCACTTATTGTTGAGAAGAATCCAAGGTATAAAACTCTCTTAATGATGTGATCTGACCAAATTATAACATAAAAAAATGAGATTATGAGTATACAATTATGATGCTATGGAAGAAGTATTCTCAAACTCTAAGCCAACCAAATTAAAGGAATTATTCTCATACTCAAAGCCTTTAATTCTTAAGGATTGAACATAAATCCCATAAACAGAGAAAAAGAAACTCATAACTATCTTTATTTCTTGATATGATATTTATCATAATAAATTGAGCCAAAATTTTTTGAAAAAAGAGGATGCTTGCATAATTTCATACATAATATGATCTTTAATAGCATCATGTAACAAAATGGAGAGTAACATATATTATTGCATAACTTCATAATAAAAATAACAAGTTTGCACTCAAGAACACTAAACCGCAAAAAGTAAAATCACCTAAAGTTTCAAAGAGAAGAAGATATAACTTCAAAGAAAAAAAGAAAATATAACCCAAAACCACACTAAATGTCAATAGCATAATTCTCATAATCTTCATAATCCTATTGTTATACCTTCATTTACTTTCGAAAATATGGCTCTCCTTGAGCTCTCCTATAGTGGCCAAGCCTACTAAGTGCTTGAGGTTAGGACCACTATATGAAACTTCAAGTTGAGCACAAAAGAGTTTAGAATTTCTAATGGTGGGGGTTCCTTCCCTAGTTTTCTAGCAATAGTCAATAGAAAAGTCANAATAACAAGTTTGCACTCAAGAACACTAAACCGCAAAAAGTAAAATCACCTAAAGTTTCAAAGAGAAGAAGACATAACTTCAAAGAAAAAAAGAAAATATAACCCAAAACCACACTAAATGTCAATAGCATAATCCTCATAATCTTCATAATCCTATTGTTATACCTTCATTTACTTTCGAAAATATGGCTCTCCTTGAGCTCTCCTATAGTGGCCAAGCCTACTAAGTGCTTGAGGTTTGGACCACTATATGAAACTTCAAGTTGAGCACAAAAGAGTTTAGAATTTCTAATGGTGGGGTTCCTTCCCTAGTTTTCTAGGAATAGTCAATAGAAAAGTCCNATAGGGTGTGTTGGGTAATGTGAACCCAGTCTACCAAATTTAATTAGCTTCCTAATTAAGTATCTCACCTACAGCTCACCTACCACACCCACCTACCACCTCTCACCTACCGCTCACCTACCTTCCACCTACCGCTTTCATGGTTTCTATAAATAATCTCTTTTGGTTTAAAAGAAAAGCCAAACAAGACAAAGTCAAGTCCTCTTGAGAGCTAAGAGAAAGAGAGGAAGAGAGAGAGAGAGGAAGGGAGAGAAGAAAATAGAGATTTTCTTGTAAACGTCGAAGCGCTCGACGGTATAATTCCTCGAAGAAAAAAAATCCTCTGCAGCTTCGTAGACGTAGGCAAACTTGTCGAACCACGTAAATTCGTGTCTCGTTTTGGTGTTTTTCTCTGTGTGCAATTTTACTCGTTCCATTTTTTACTTTATTGCAGTCTTTTTTCACAACAACTGGTATCAGAGAAGTGATGGGCGGAGACGAAGTGATGACATCAAGGATCGAGAAGTTCAATGCACAAATTTTGCTTACAGGAGAATGCATATAGAGGACTACCTCTATGGGAAGAAACTTCATCTTCCTTTACTGGGAAAGCGACCAGAAAAGATGGACGAGACGGAATGGAATCTGTTGGATTGACAGGTTCTGAGGTTTATACGATTAACCCCGTCGAGATCGGTTGCCCACAACGTCATCAAGGAGAGGACTACTGCAGATCTCATGGCGGCTTTATTGGATATGTATGAAAAGCCATCGGCAAAAAATAAGGTGCATCTGATGAAAAAATTATTCAACATGAAGATGGCGGAAGGTGTGTATGTTGTTCAACACCTGAATGATTTCAACATTATCACAAATCAGTCTTCGTCTGTTGAAATTTATTTTGATGATGAGATACATGTGCTGATATTGTTGGCTTCATTGTCAAAGAGTTGGGAAGCTATGAATAGGATTGTCAAAAAAGCTAGTTGTTCGCCAACAGCTCATGTTCGGCTCGTTAAGTAGCCCGTGTTCGGCTCGTTCGTTAAGTAAACGAGTCGAACACGAACAAATTTTTAAAGCTCGAATTATAAATGAGCCGAACACGAACTGTTCTTTGTTCGCTCGTGTTCGGCTCGTTTTAGCTCAAANAACATCATTGAACTACCAATGAGGAAATGTCTACTAATCGAGGCAGGAGAGGGATAAAGGTATAGGGACAAGCAAGCCACTGAGCCAGGAAGCCAGTGACAAATTACAAGTGGAGTGGAGCGAAATGGGGTGAGCGGCGTAGATGCAGTGCCACGGTAAAGTTGTAGACTGCCCTAGGATAGAGATAAAAATCTCTAAGTAAATACCACTTCTGTTATATACTTTAGCAATGGTGGACGTATTAAACCTGAAAAATAAGCCATTCTCCGGTTATTCGGTCAGTTCGTGTTAATTCTTAGGACCCAAGCCTTAACCTAAAAACCAAATAAGCTTAATTTATACACCGTAAACTGAATTGTTGATGTTAAAACTAGACTAAACTATTATAATGGTTTGGTTCGTTTCGATTTATTGGATTTAATTAGATAGTGCACACCCCTACATTTAGGTGATTTGTTTGAACTACTGAACCAATGTATTCACGTGAGGAAGGAATGAACTATTGAGAATTTAATAATAATGACAAATATGAGTTGGTAGTTTACGAATAAGTTTGATACTTGAGTAAGACCCTCAGAAAAGGATGAAACAAGGTGATTAATTTGTAAATAGCAAGTTTCGTGTGGTTTATACCTGAAACATTGTTATTTATAAATCTAGCACTCACTTACATCTAATTTTCAAATTCTCAATCAAATATCAAAATTTAGGATAAAATCCCAACTTGCATTTTTCATTTTTATTAAATTCTCAATTGTTTGATCGGGGCACGCGTAAATACATAAGTTTAGTACCTCAAAATTATCATGGGTGTTAGATTTTTTATACATTAATGTTTTTGGGTGTTATTTTTGTAATTGAAAAGATTAAATTAGAGAATGCATCTAATATTTTTCTCTTAAGAAAATATCTATGATAATTCATTGCAGATCAAAATATTCTTCACGTTCAAACATAATATACTCCTAAAAATGCTATGCACAAATCGCGAGATAATATTACGGTCCAGATAATTTGATAGTTGACGAAAGGTGTCAAAAATTGGTTATGACTATAAAAAAGCATCATAAAATATGTAACTTTCCTATTAAAGCACAACATTAATAAAAAAAATAGCATAATAATCTTTAACTACTCAATTAAACTAGGGGCAAATATTTAATTTTAAACTTCCTCCCTCTTTTTGATATAAATAGGGAGTGCATAGCATGCAGAACGAGTTCTCTCTTGATTTTTCTCATGTAGAGAGAGCTCTCTTCCCCCTCAATATAACTGTTATTTTTGATATATAAAATGAGTTAAAGAGCCCGGGAATATCCTCGTTTGTCTCTATGTGGCAAGTATATGTATGCTATTTTATTTCGTTCCCTTATTTGTCTCTTTTTTTCTCTTAAGGTCCCCACCACTACTATCAATAAATGGAATGACAGTAATGAGCGTAGAGCATGCTAAAGATATTTTGATTCAACAACCCAAAAGGTGTACCTTTTGGGCTGTTGAATCAAAATTTGTCTTATGAGGGATGCCAAAAGGTGCGTTGAGCGTGGAGCATGCTACTATCAATAAATAGAACGACACTAATGATGAGAAAAACATCTCAAAGTCACTCCCAACAAGGAACACATTAAGAAGTTCATGCAACAATATATCTGGAGTTTGAAAATGTCATTTTTGTTATCTTCTTATAGGCTTTAGTTAAGAGCCGAGCCCTGCAAAACAGATGGTTGGCTCTCGATGGGTGAAATAAGCTGACTAATTGTTCTGTTTTAGTGCGCGGTTAATTTCGAACGACTGACACCTCATCCAANATCAATAAATGGAATGACAGTAATGAGCGTAGAGCATGCTAAAGATATTTTGATTCAACAACCCAAAAGGTGCACCTTTTGGGTTGTTGAATCAAAATTTGTCTTATGAGGCATGTCAAAAGGTGCAGTGAGCGTGGAGCATGCTACTATCAATAAATAGAACGAAACTAATGATGAGAAAAACATCTCAAAGTCACTCCCAACAAGGAACACGTTTAGGAGTTCATGCAACAATATATCTGGAGTTTGAAAATGTCATTTTTGTTATCTTCTTACAGGCTTTAGTTAAGAGCCGAGTCCTGCAAAACAGATGATTGGCTCTCGATGGGTGAAATAAGCTGACTAATTGTTCTGTTTTAGTGCGCGGTTAATTTCAAATGACTGACACCTCATCCAGTAAATAAATGGAGTGTTACTTCACGACTTACCTTGTGCTTTGACACAAATTTCTCTAATATTTTCTTAGGTTTAACTGACACTTGGGGAACTCGGTTACGAGTGAGTGGGCAAGATTTTAACAAAAAAAGACTCTCATTTAGGCGAGTAAACCAAAAACTCCCTTCCAAGGCAAGAAAACAAAAGTCTTCCTCTTGGAGCGAGAAAAACAACTCCCCTTCAAGGGCGAGTAAAAAAAAGGACTCTCTTCCAGGGCGACAAAAAAAGACTCCCCTCTCCCCTCTAGAGTGAGTAAGAAAAAAATCTCCTCCAAGGCGAGTTAAAAAAACAAATCTCTTTTGAGGGTGAGTAAGCAAATAACTCTCCTACGAGGCAAGCAAACAAAAAAACTCACCTCCTAGGTGAGAAAAAAAATTACCTCTGGGGCGAGAAAACAAAAAATTCTCCTTCAGGGTGAGAAACAAAAAACTCCCCTCAGAAAAAAGTAAAAAAATTCTCTGGGGCGAGCAAATAAAAAACTCTCATTCGAGGAAAGTAAAAAAAAATTCTTTTAGGATAAACAAACAAAAAAATCGCCTCTGGGGCGAGCAAAAAAGACTCCTCTTTGAGGCAAGCAAATAAAGATTCCACTTCGGGGTGAGCAAACGACAAATTTTGGGGTGAAAGAGCAACCAACGATCAGATCTAGCAAATGGGATGGGCGAAGACCAATACTTGACATGGATAGTATCACAATCGATGATTTTCCTATGAGCAGGGTCGCTAGTCAACACAAACAACCAAATTAACTCAAACAAATATTAACCATAACACCGACCAAAAGAGTCAATTTAGGGGAAAATACTTCTGAATCAGCAAGATAGCACAAAAGATGCCAGAACGAAGCGGATCGAGTGCTTAAACAGGGAGTATCATCAGTGATTAAAGTAATCATGTTTTTTGGTTTAAATTTTTTTTGTCTTTATCACAGCTCTCGCTATCAAGGAGCAAGAAAATCGGGGAATTTAATATGCACACCCAAAAATGGTTTGTACAAATGACAGTCTAATTTTCCAAAAAAATGATGATAATAAATCAATTATGACTATGAAAAAACCCATAAATACATGTAACTCTCCTATCAAAGAAAGACATTAATGAAAATACCATACATACTGGTAACTCCCATATTAAAGCAACACATTAATAACAAAATCCTAATAATATGTAAATCCCCCCATTAAAATAGAGGCAAATATGTAATTTTAGACTTGATTGCTCTTTTTGCTATAAAAAGGGATTCTATAGCATGTAGAAAGGGGGCTCTTCTTTGCTAACTTTTCTCGTGTAAAAAGAACCATTTCCCCTTGTAAACGTAACTGCTATTTTTTATATAAAAAAGAGATCAAAGAGCCCGGGGACATCACAGTCGCCTCTGCAGGCAAGTTTATGCATGCTATTTAATTTCTTTTCTCTTCTGTCTATTTTTTTTCCCTTAAGGTCCCCACCACTCTGATTCTTGGGCATTCATCACATGAAAACTTGAGATTCAACAACGATTCAAACTTCAATTTTTACATGTATGCCAACTTAATTACCTATGCATGAAAAGGTGTATTTCAAAAAGTTAAAATAGTCATATTTTTTATGTGATAAAATGATTTTGGTGAAAAAATATAAAAATCAAAGTTTAGGTGTTAGATATAAAGAATTGAGCGGCATGTATGTAAATGCCCCAAAATAAAATATACCACATAGCTAACTCTAATTTATTTACATATTCCATAGCTAAATTTTCATTTTTTGCATGCATATTCCTTTTTACATGCATGACACAATTATTCAATATTAAATAGAACATAAGACTAACTAGCTTCATAAAGTGTAAGGTTTCTTTTCAATTCATGACACTAATGTGCCATAAATAAAAATATCAAATTTAAGGTCTTAGCTATGTACATACATAAAAGTTATGTGGCATGCATGCAAACTTCCCAAAGGATGAAAAGATACCCTCTTCCAATAATATCATTAAATGATTGAAAAAAATGCATCCAAAGCCCAAAAAATCCCACCTTTCTCATCACCAAACTCTCACATCCCCTTTCCTCTTTTCTCCACAACATCCTAATGGCTTCATCCTTCCCCTCCATCNCGCCAAAGCATGGGGTCGGTACTTGGGTCAACCAACCCATTCTCGGCACCAACCTTGCTTTCCTCTTGTCCTCTACACAGGTGCTTTTTTGCTTTGTTTCACGGATCATAGCACAGTAACCCATTTTTGTGTTCAGTGTGCCTTTACTAAAACTTTTGTTTGGAACTCTATTAGTTGTGATCCTGCTTTTTTTTACTTTACTTAGAA
>JXCR01037965.1:3936-25721 GCA_002079205.1 Phalaenopsis hybrid cultivar | reverse complement strand
CGGTTTCCTCATAAACTAAAATAAAAAATAACATATGTTGAACCCTAACATTCCAAAAAACATATAAATTGAAGCATGATCGTAGGGAAATGAAAATAGGAAATGGGGAATAACTCTCGCCTAATGAAAAGAGGGAAGAGGCGAGCCGGTTCAACCTCCTACCCCTTGTTGATTTGGATTTAAACAGTCTAGTCTCCTAGCATACGCATCAGTCTCCCGGGCTTGGGGGAGCTTCGACCTTATTCATCGAAGCTTCTGGCTTATCCTAGCAGGTTAATCATGTCAGCGCTGTCATTCTGCAATGCATTACGGTAGAATAATTATGTGTCTTCTTTTGGCACGTAATGAGCGGGAGTTGCATATAAAAGTGAGTTCCCGCAATGTAACTCTCGAGCCCTCAAATTTGAATTATTCTCCTTCCACTTCTCGTGCTCAGTGGGTTGTATCTGATGAACAAGTGTGTGAAAGAAATTTATTGTGGGATGAAATCTGTGGCAGGTTGTGCTACTCTCACTAGCGACGACTCAGGAGAGACATCTTCGGTGATAGTACCTGAAGCCTTTCGAAAAATTTTCTTCCTCCTTAAGCTCCTAAGACATATTTCAAAGCTGAGGTTCATCCTTCCTGTCTTTGCTGATAGATACCATGCTGAGTTGAACCTAACATCTAAAATTTTCCCCGTAANTTGAATTTTAAATTTAAGTGAGCTGGTGTCTAGCCCGTGTTCAGCCTGAGTCCAACCTGAATCGAACCTGGGCTGAGCCCGGGCCCGCACACCACTAAAAAAGTGCATCGATATTCGTGCTAGTCTCTTGCGCGCGAAAATATAGAGATATGGGTGTCCTTCCTAGCTAAAGTCGACGTTCTGGACGCGTCGGCGCGGTCCGTTTCGTCATCTGAGGTCGTCCGGACGAGTTTGCCGATGGGCGAGTCAATTTAAGTCAAAATTGTGTGGGGTGCGATGCGTGCGCAAAAATGCGGCGTTATCGAGCGTTTGGGTCGCCAAGGGGTTTCCTAGGGGCTGCTCCTATTAATGTAAGAACTCGATTCGAGTTTCATGTGTTGATCCTAATCAACTTAACGGAATGCCGAGGATTTGGGACTGCCCATGCGAAACTCGAAGGAGTGACGAGGTGACTCAAATTTTCTAAATGGTGTGGGTTTTATGCTGGTATTTAAGGAGGGTCAAACAAGAGAAGCCTAAAGCTAGACCCTAGCCTCTAAGGAGAGAAGTGAAGACCTCATCCGAAAATGAAGTCAACTGTGCGTCGCAATTCTATTTGAATCTTTGGGTTAGATTTTAGTAGAATGACTCTTCATCTAGTCCTCTCTCAACATTGCTACTGCTCTGGTTGTCAAAATATTCGGTTTGCTCTAGCCTCCATTTCACGATTTGTAGACTTGCAAACGGCCCGACCTGCTCTCATCGAGTGTCGATTGCTTGGAAGCTGAGAATTACACACCTCTATCTAGTTTTGGTTTGTTCATCCAGTTAACAGTTGAACCATAGATCCTTCTCTTGTTTTCATCCTAACAACAGGTTTAAAAGTTCCATACTACACAATCTAATCATGGATAAATACAACATGACCTCAAAATCTTCTCCAGAAGTCACCTCAATATCCGAGTTTTCTCCTTTTACTTATATCATGCCTGATAATTTCTTTTATCTAGTCTCGAAACATAAGCTACATGACCACAATTTTCTTTAATGGTCCCTGACTGAGACTCTCAGTCTGTCTTCATGTACATTAGTGGTAGAGGGAAAAATGAACATCTCACAGGCGAAATTTTGGAACGAAAAGTAACAAATTTCAAACACCGAGCTTGGAAGATTGACGATCATATGGTCATGTCATGGTTAACAAATGCCATGATAACAAAGCTCGGAAAAAACTTCCTTTTCTATAGGACAACCGAAGATATATAGGAGGAGCGCTGAAAATTCCTCAGTGTTAATTGAGATTGAAACCAAAGTACATTATCTATGACAAAGAGAATTGAGTGTTACTAAATATTTCAATACAGTCACAGCTTGTTGGCTGCAATTGCACGTGTGTAAGGTTCAATCTTAGAAATGCCATTATAATTTTGCCTTGTACAAAAAGATTACTGCACGAAAAAGGACCATAAATTTCTCCTTGGCCTCAATAAAGATCTTGATGAAGTTAGGGATAGAATTGTGGGAATCAAACCCATCCTTATCATCCGAGTGTTCTTTGCAGATGTTCGAAGGGAGAGTAAAAAGTAGTTGATGATGACGGGCAATCACGCCACATTTTCTATTAAAGAATCGTTCTTATACACCCAAAAGTTCTCTTAGAATAACAATCCCAAGAAAGAAACTATATGTTGTGACCATTATAAGAAATTGTATATCTTGTGAAAGAAAAATGTTGGAAATTTCATGCTAAATCATTAGATTGGAAGCCATCAAATGAAAAATGTGATAGGGAGAACTGCCTAAATGTTGTTGTAACTACCAATGATAATTCGCAATTAAGCCCATTCACTAAGGAGAAATTTGAGGCATTGCAAAAAACAAAAAATGATAGGGAGAATTGCACAAATGTTGTTGTTACAACCAACAATACGGGAGGAGGGCATCTGGGAGAGTNATAAGAAATTGTATATCTTGTGAAAGAAAAATGTTGGAAATTTCATGCTAAATCATTAGATTGGAAGCCATCGAATGAAAAATGTGATAGGGAGAACTGCCTAAATGCTGTTGTAACTACCAATGATAATTCGCAATTAAGCCCATTCACCAAGGAGAAATTTGAGGCATTGCAAAAGACAAAAAGTGATACGGAGATTTGCACAAATGTTGTTGTCACAACCAACAATACGGGAGGAGGGCATCTGGGAGAGTGTTACGGGAATAGTGGAGAGGTGGCGGGCAGAGAAGAAGCTATAGGCGGGTTGGGGTTATCCAACAAGGAGGAGGAGCAACACTCTGAGATTGTAGGAAGGTGACTGTGCCAACTCTGGGAGGTTGCTAGCTGCATGGAGCTATTGGTAGAAGTGGTTGGTGGCCNCTGGGAGAGTGTTACGGGAATAGTGGAGAGGTGGCGGGCAGAGAAGAAGCTATAGGCGGGTTGGGGTTATCCAACAAGGAGGAGGAGCAACACTCTGAGATTGTAGGAAGGTGACTGTGCCAACTCTGGGAGGTTGCTAGCTGCATGGAGCTATTGGGAGAAGTGGTTGGTGGCCAGGAGGGAAGAGGGAAGGGGGACGCGGTTATTGTGGGAGATAATAACCACATGGAAGAGATATACAACAGAGCACCACCATTTCCGTCAGATACAACCCTCGAGGGGAAAATAAAATGCTGGCGGTTTCCTCATAAACTAAAATAAAAAATAACATATGTTGAACCCTAACATTCCAAAANGAAGGGGGACGCGGTTATTGTGGGAGATAATAACCACATGGAAGAGATATACAACAGAGCACCACCATTTCCATCAGATACAACCCTCGAGGGGAAAACAAAATGCTGACGGTTTCCTCATAAACTAAAATAAAAAATAACATATGTTGAACCCTAACATTCCAAACAACATATAAATTGAAGCATGATCGTAGGGAAATGAAAATAGGAAATGGGGAATAACTCTCGCCTAATGAAAAGAGGGAAGAGGCGAGCCGGTTCAACCTCCTACCCCTTGTTGATTTGGATTTAAACAGTCTAGTCTCCTAGCATACGCATCAGTCTCCCGGGCTTGGGGGAGCTTCGACCTTATTCATCGAAGCTTCTGGCTTCTCCTAGCAGGTTAATCATGTCAACGCTGTCATTCTGCAATGCATTACGGTAGAATAATTATGTGTCTTCTTTTGGCACGTCATGAGCGGGAGTTGCATATAAAGGTGAGTTCCCGCAATGTAACTCTCGAGCCCTCAAATTTGAATTATTCTCCTTCCACTTCTCGTGCTCAGTGGGTTGTATCTGATGAACAAGTGTGTGAAAGAAATTTATTGTGGGATGAAATCTGTGGCAGGTTGTGCTACTCTCACTAGCAACGACTCAGGAGAGACATCTTCTGTGATAGTACCTGAATCCTTTCGAAAAATTTTCTTCCTCCTTAAGCTCCTAAGACATATTTCAAAGCTGAGGTTCATCCTTCCTGTCTGGAAATTTGCTGATAGATACCATGCTGAGCTGAACCTAACATCTAAAATTTTCCCTGTAATATTCTAGGCATGGCACATGGGACTCTTCTTCGAACATGTTGGTTCTCCCTCCGTAGGGGCAACGCAGGAGGGAGTCTATAAATCTAAAATATCTGCATTTCCTTTATCTGTGGCGATGTCGGCTCCTCAAACTTACAACCCTTGTAGACATTCAAGGTCGACCCTGCTGATGTTCCTCTCAAAGTCTGCAAAATGCTAGTTCAAGACTCCATAATCTCATACACTGTTGGACTGCCCATTACCTCAACCAAATCCGTGCCACTTGCAAAACTTGTTGGTTGTGACTGTTCTAGGGATGCGACCGGGTTTCACATGTTCTCTACTCTGAGTTAGTGTGTCCCCTGACGGGGTCATCTTGGGTGTCCCCTTGGTGCATTCTGGCTATAAAATCTTAAGGTTGACCACTGCCTGTAAAATGTGGTAGTTGCTTGATGCTGTGATTCCTGAACTTCTGAAGCTAAAGTCTGAAGTTTCTATCTGTAGTAAGCTGGTAGGAACTGATACTGTGTCTCTCGTTTCATCCCCAGATTCTCTCGTTCTTCCTTCGACTATCTAAATCATAGTCGAGGGTAATCTCTCATTGGATTCATCCTCAATGTCTATATGCATTCGTTGAAGCTGTTGGATCTCCCATCTTATCTCTTCCTGCGAAGGCTTAGGCATGTATCTACTTGGTGGCATGATTAGGATTTGGTTTGGGAGGTGGCAAATGGTGTAGGAGACTCGTTGAAGTTATAGGAAAAGTAATTTATGGTTACTGATTTTGAAAATCAACAAGGGAACATTAGGGTTAGGTCAAAATTTTGGCTAAGGCTTAGGAATAAGAAAGAAAAATTTTGGAGGTGGCTTGAGTAGGATGAGACTAGGATTGAATTAGCTCTAAGACCAAATGATATCGGAGGAAACTCAAATCACAAATAAAATGAAAATATTATTGTTGAAATTTAATAGGATTACAACCAAAGACGCTCTGCATCCGAACTATACAATTACAATTAATAAAAAACACTATATGGAGATGACGAGGGTGGTGGTAGGCTACTGGGCAATATGTAGGAAGGTTGGTTTGGGACTTGTGGGTGTAGGTGTGGCTGATGTGGGGAGGTGACAGGGTGGAGTGTAGTAGCAAGGAAGGAAGGGATGACAGGGACATAGGTAGCAACAGGTTTGAGTGTCACGACTGAGAACAGTGGCCCCGATCTGGGTTCATGGGAGAGGGGGAGATAGGTTATGGGAGGAAGAGAGGCAGGCAAATGTCACTGGAGGAGCTGAGGTTGGAAGGAGGACTGGGCTAAGGTTGCGGCGTGAAGGAAGTTGTCGCGGGGGATGGTTGTATGGAGGTAATTTGGAAGGTAGTTTCGGGAATAGGGGAGAGGTAGGGGGCTGAGAATAGGCTACAGACGACTTAGGATATCCAGCAGGGATGAGCGACACTTTGGGTTCGTAAGAAGGTGACCGCACCAAGTTTGGGAGGTTGTTGGTTGTGTTAAGCTACTGAGAGCGGGGGTTGGCGGCCGAGAGGGAAGGGAGAGGTGGTTGTCTAGGGAGATAATCACCACCGAGGAGAGGGATACAGCCGAAACACCACTCTTTCAATCGTCGAGGGGAAACTTGGACGCTGACAACTGTCCTCATAAACTGAAATAAGAAAATAATATAAGTTGAACACTATCTCTACAAATAACATATAAGTAGGAGCAGGATAGGCGGGAAACAAAATTAGGAAGAGGGATGGATTCCCACCCAATGAAAGTGGGAGGAGGCGAGTCGGTTCAACCCCCAATCCCTTGTTGAAACAGATTGAACCGGTTTAGCCTCAAATGTTTATAAAAATATTCATTTTTTTGTGTTATAATATTGCCCAACTAGATTGCAACTTACTTTCAATTAACAGGCTTACTCATGACTTGAATTGTGTTATTAAATTTTATTCTAATCTTATGAATTTTAGGTGGTCGATTTGGGGAAGATGATTGACAGTGTTAAATTGCATCAAGGTTTATACCTTCTCAATGAGAGCTATTCTCTTAACATAAGTGTTTTTTCTACCATCTTCTTCTCATATTTTTTAGTAAAGTTTTATTATGACATTGTGTGTTGGGTCATCCCAATTTTTATTATGTTATAAAGTTGTACCCCCATCCCTTTATTCATAAAAAAATCAAGATTTATCTTTGCGAAACTTGTCAATTGGTTAAATATACATGTCATGTATATCCTCTGTCTTAGTATAAACCACCCTCACATCCTTTCTCTATCATCCATAGTGAAATTTGAGGATACTCAAAATTGAAAACCATCAGTGAAATCAGATGGTTTATCTCGTAACTGATAATACAAAGAACTACTTCGACTCGATCTATGGACCATGCCTTGTGAAGAATAGTATCATCCATATGAGTTCTTGTGTTGAGACTCCATAACAAAATGAGATAGTTGAGTGGAAAAATAGACATCTCTGTGAGATATCTAGATCTGTAATGGTTTCTCACAATGTCCCAAAAGTTTTTTAGGGAGATGCAGTGCTCACAACCATTTACCTTTTTAATAGAATGCCAAGCAAGGTCGTTGGATTCAAAGCCCCTCTCCATGTTTTGATGGAAACATACCCTCATGGTAGAGCATTCTCATCCAATTTTTCTCTAAATATATTAGACCGTTTCTTTAGTTCACAGTCACCAATCAAACCACACAAAAATTAACTCAAAATCGATCAATTGTATCTTCCTTAATTATGCTTCTAACAAAAAGGGGTGCCTATGTTATTCTCTCATTACTAAAAAAATATTATAACTTCATGGATGCTATATTTTTGAAAAATAATTCTACTATTCCTTAAGGAGAGAGTTTGAATGAATATCAGATTTGGGACACCACTTTGAATACTCACACTGAACGAGAAACATTACAACCTATTCTATTTCCCTCTATCCCATCTCTCCTAAATTCCACCACTAGAGGATATCCAACTTGAGATTGACAACAAGAAAACACACAAGAAATTTCGTGTTTACACTAGGAGAAAGAAATCTACTAAGCAAGATTAAGAAAATATACAACCACAGAACTACCCAAATTAAACTTGAATCCACATCTAGTGGAGAATTTTGAAAAAGTTGCACAAATTATTCTATCTAGTATGTTGCCTTTGGGAACTTATCCTCACCTTAGAAAGCTTTTATATTTATTTTATAGTGTGCAGATAGCCAATTTTATTCATGAAACACTTCAAAATCTAGAATGGAAAAAGACAGACGAAGGGGAGATTTAAGCACTTGATTTAAATGACATGGATTTTGCAAAGCTTTCTCTAGATAAAATACTCGTTGGGTGTAAATGTGTATTCAATGTCAATTACAAAGTAGATGAGAGCGTTAAGAGGTTCAAGGCTCAGTTGGTGGCCGAATGTTTCACCTAGTCTTATGGGATAGACTATCAAGAGATTTTTGCACCAGTGATTAAGTCAAACACTGTAAGAGCTCTTTTCTTGGCAGTGAAAAAATGGAAACTGTATCAACTTGATATCAAGAATGTCTTTTGACTGGGGAAGTTGAGGTAGAAGTGTATATAAAGATCTCACTAGGGCTAGAAAATGACTCAAGTAAATATCTAATTTGTAAACTAAGAAAGTCACTTTATCACCTCAAATAATCTTCATGGGTTTGGTTTAACAAGTTTTTCAAGACTATGAAATCTAATGGGCACATTCAATGCCAAGTTAATTATACATTGTTCATAAAACATACACAGCGAGGTAAGAAAGCTATACTCATTGTTTATGTAAATTATTTGATCCTCACAGGTGATAATGAAAAAGTGATTGGGAAGATTAATGAGGTTCTTGCCATTGAATTTGAATTCAATTATCTAGTAGTTATGCGTTACTTTCTGGGCATGGAAGTAGTCAGGTCTAAGAAATAAATTGTGATATCCCAAAGAAACATCCTAAACCTACTAAAAGACACATGAATGAAGGGGGTTTAAACCTACTATGGCTTTTATGTATTTCAACAAAAAGTTACATTCAGGGAGAGAAAAGACACTAGTGAAAAAAAGAAAGATATCAGAGATTGGTGGGAAAACTTATCGATCTGTCATACACTAGCCCTGATATTGTTTATTCTATCAGCATTGTGAATCAACATTAAATAGTCTTAAGTGAAGAACTTTTGAAGATGATTTACAGAATATTGAGGTTTCTTATGAAGATCTCTGACAGATGGTTATTGTTTAAGAAATTAGACAGCATGGAGGTAAAAGTTTACGTAGATGCTAGTTGGGTAGGTGAACTCACGAACATAATATTCACATACGAGTATTAATCTTATGGATGCGAAAAACTTGTCATATGGAGTAACAAGTAAACAAGGATATCTAGAAGTAGTGCGGAATCAGAGTACCAGACACTTGTTTGGGGAATTTGTGAAGGAATGCTAATTCAAAAAGTTACTAAATGAGTTAAGATGCCAACAAGCACTAGGCACATATGCTTACTCTCTATCCTCCTTTATTCCCAAGCTAAAATCAGCTTTGTCTCCTTCTTTGTAGGCTCTATTTTTCTGATTTTTTTTTTATCACAGCTGTTAATTTTCTTTTATGTTGATTTTATTAGTCATAGTTAGGTGCCAACAAGTTCTCAAAGTCCNAAAACTGATTGGGAAGATTAATGAGGTTCTTGCCATTGAATTTGAATTCAATTATCTAGTAGTTATGCGTTATTTTCTGGGCATGGAAGTAGTCATGTCTAAGAAATAAATTGTGATATCCCAAAGAAACATCCTAAACCTACTAAAAGACNATAGACATCTCTGTGAGATATCTAGATCTGTAATGGTTTCTCACAATGTCCCAAAAGTTTTTTAGGGAGATGTAGTGCTCACAACCATTTACCTTTTTAATAGAATGCCAAGCAGGGTCGTTGGATTCAAAGCCCCTCTCCATGTTTTGATGGAAACATACCCTCATGGTAGAGCATTCTCATACAATTTTTCTCTAAATATATTAGACCGTCTCTTTTGTTCACAGTCACCAATCAAACCACACAAAATTTAACTCAAAATCGATCAATTGTATCTTCCTTAATTATGCTTCTAACAAAAAGGGGTGCCTATGTTATTCTCTCATTACTAAAAAAATATTATAACTTCATGGATGCTATATTGTTGAAAAATAATTCTACTATTCCTCAAGGAGAGAGTTTGAATGAATATCAGATTTGGGACACCACTTTGAATACANAGATATCTAGATCTGTAATGGTTTCTCACAATGTCCCAAAAGTTTTTTAGGGAGATGCAGTGCTCACAACCATTTACCTTTTTAATAGAATGCCAAGCAAGGTCGTTGGATTCAAAGCCCCTCTCCATGTTTTGATGGAAACATACCCTCATGGTAGAGCATTCTCATCCAATTTTTCTCTAAATATATTAGACCGTTTCTTTAGTTCACAGTCACCAATCAAACCACACAAAAATTAACTCAAAATCGATCAATTGTATCTTCCTTAATTATGCTTCTAACAAAAAGGGGTGCCTATGTTATTCTCTCATTACTAAAAAAATATTATAACTTCATGGATGCTATATTTTTGAAAAATAATTCTACTATTCCTTAAGGAGAGAGTTTGAATGAATATCAGATTTGGGACACCACTTTGAATACTCACACTGAACGAGAAACATTACAACCTATTCTATTTCCCTCTATCCCATCTCTCCTAAATTCCACCACTAGAGGATATCCAACTTGAGATTGACAACAAGAAAACACACAAGAAATTTCGTGTTTACACTAGGAGAAAGAAATCTACTAAGCAAGATTAAGAAAATATACAACCACAGAACTACCCAAATTAAACTTGAATCCACATCTAGTGGAGAATTTTGAAAAAGTTGCACAAATTATTCTATCTAGTATGTTGCCTTTGGGAACTTATCCTCACCTTAGAAAGCTTTTATATTTATTTTATAGTGTGCAGATAGCCAATTTTATTCATGAAACACTTCAAAATCTAGAATGGAAAAAGACAGACGAAGGGGAGATTTAAGCACTTGATTTAAATGACATGGATTTTGCAAAGCTTTCTCTAGATAAAATACTCGTTGGGTGTAAATGTGTATTCAATGTCAATTACAAAGTAGATGAGAGCGTTAAGAGGTTCAAGGCTCAGTTGGTGGCCGAATGTTTCACCTAGTCTTATGGGATAGACTATCAAGAGATTTTTGCACCAGTGATTAAGTCAAACACTGTAAGAGCTCTTTTCTTGGCAGTGAAAAAATGGAAACTGTATCAACTTGATATCAAAAATGTCTTTTGACTGGGGAAGTTGAGGTAGAAGTGTATATAAAGATCTCACTAGGGCTAGAAAATGACTCAAGTAAATATCTAATTTGTAAACTAAGAAAGTCACTTTATCACCTCAAATAATCTTCATGGGTTTGGTTTAACAAGTTTTTCAAGACTATGAAATCTAATGGGCACATTCAATGCCAAGTTAATTATACATTGTTCATAAAACATACACAGCGAGGTAAGAAAGCTATACTCATTGTTTATGTAAATTATTTGATCCTCACAGGTGATAATGAAAAAGTGATTGGGAAGATTAATGAGGTTCTTGCCATTGAATTTGAATTCAATTATCTAGTAGTTATGCGTTACTTTCTGGGCATGGAAGTAGTCAGGTCTAAGAAATAAATTGTGATATCCCAAAGAAACATCCTAAACCTACTAAAAGACACATGAATGAAGGGGGTTTAAACCTACTATGGCTTTTATGTATTTCAACAAAAAGTTACATTCAGGGAGAGAAAAGACACTAGTGAAAAAAAGAAAGATATCAGAGATTGGTGGGAAAACTTATCGATCTGTCATACACTAGCCCTGATATTGTTTATTCTATCAGCATTGTGAATCAACATTAAATAGTCTTAAGTGAAGAACTTTTGAAGATGATTTACAGAATATTGAGGTTTCTTATGAAGATCTCTGACAGATGGTTATTGTTTAAGAAATTAGACAGCATGGAGGTAAAAGTTTACGTAGATGCTAGTTGGGTAGGTGAACTCACGAACATAATATTCACATACGAGTATTAATCTTATGGATGCGAAAAACTTGTCATATGGAGTAACAAGTAAACAAGGATATCTAGAAGTAGTGCGGAATCAGAGTACCAGACACTTGTTTGGGGAATTTGTGAAGGAATGCTAATTCAAAAAGTTACTAAATGAGTTAAGATGCCAACAAGCACTAGGCACATATGCTTACTCTCTATCCTCCTTTATTCCCAAGCTAAAATCAGCTTTGTCTCCTTCTTTGTAGGCTCTATTTTTCTGATTTTTTTTTTATCATAGCTGTTAATTTTCTTTTATGTTGATTTTATTAGTCATAGTTAGGTGCCAACAAGTTCTCAAAGTCCTGATCTTTGAAGTATTGGAAGTCAGTCATCGACATTAAAATTAAAGAACAAGCTTTACAAATTTAATATTCAGACAACCATCAAGATCTTAGAATTTCTTGCGACGTATGGAGCTTTTGCTCAATCATTTCAGCTTCTTCTAATAGTGTTTGAAAAGAGGAGTGGATGTATTAAGGACGGGCCTGACAAGTGAAATGCATGATCTATGTGTAGTTATTTCAACATGATTTGATATATGGAATTGTAAATTTATTCGTTTATCCAAATTCTTCATTTTCTTGTTAAACATTGCGCAGTGCTACACTTTTTTGTCTCATCTTGGCCATTTCTACCATTATTTACCAATCAGATCAACTGGAATGGGTATTTGGTTGTGAGTTTTTTTTGGTTCATCACTTTTGCAGTTTTTTGAAATTCGCAGATTACCGTTGAAAAAACTATTCTGCAACAAAGTAGCAGCAGATATGAACTTCAGGGAGAATATGTCTTGCCTGGAACACGTGATTGGTTTACTAATGAAAAAAAAGGTGCCGCGTTACTTAAAAGAGCTATGGCTGGCCATCTTGGGAGTGTGATTTCTTCAATGGGGAGATGGCGAATGAGACTCGAAGTTCCGGGTGCCGAAGTTTCTGAAATGCTTCCTCTTGCGAGGCTCCTTTCACGAAGTACAGACCCTGCTGTTCAGTCTAGATCAAAGGTTATATGTTCATCATGGTACTTATTATTCTACTTTTTACCTAGAAGCTATGACGAACAACATGGCAAAATGAAAACCTTGTAACTGTAGGAAATGCCGACAAAGGATCTGAAGTATTTTTTATGCAATATTCAATTTTGTCATAGGATGTGTTTGTATTAAATATTTAGAATTTCAATTTTTTCATAAAAAAATGTTAATTAAATGTGAAACTTGGGCACACATTTAAAAGTGGCATAACATTCACAGAAAAATATAATGCTTAAAACGTCAATAGAAAAATCAAGCATGGGATATGTTGGAGGAAAAAAAAAATGATACATTGAAAAGTGCTAGAAATCTTTTTCATTATGTAAGCATTTATTTATCATTTTATCATTTACAAAGTATACTTCTCATTTTAGGATTGTGCAGAAAATAATTTTTCTTTAAGACAAATTATAAATTTTAGTCTGGTTGCAGCTTTCACATTAACCTGGTATGTTCAATAACTTATTTTAGGATGGGATTTCATCAAACTTTCATGCAATTTTAATATGCCCTGGCCATGTGAGAGCCATGCCAAAGCCATTTGGATTTTTTTTCCTGAAATTAAAATCCTGATATTAATAGACATGTGCTAGTTGTGGACACAAATGTTTATGATATTTTAGGTCCTTGCATTACACCCAAAAAAATGTCAACAGATTCTCATGGAGAAATTAAAGGAGCATTCCCATAAGAAATAGCAAAGTAGAGAGGCCACTAGGAACAGTTTCTTGAATTGGTCCACCTCTAATATTTCTCGTCTTTCTAGTTGAGATTTCTCTGATCTTTTTATATTGCTCAGGCCTAATTTAGTTACCAATCACGTTTCACTTTTAAGAGTATGATAAAGGATTTTATGTTTAGATCTACCTGCTTTGGTCATCAACAGCAAAAATAAAAATAAAGTAATTGCTTTATATGCTTTAGATGATTTTCATTTGGTTTTATTGTGTTATTTTTTTTTCTTTTCTCAGGAGTTTTTTATGCAGTGTCTTCAGTCTGATGGATTTCATGCTGAAGGCCTTCGTGATCTGCTTGAGGTCCTTAATATTATGATTGTTTAACTATGCGCAGTGTTTAAACTGTAAAACATCAATTCTTATTTTTGATGGCTAAGTTTACAGGAAATACAAAACCATTATAAATGGTCAGAGGATAATATCCTAGCAGAAGTTACACTCCCAGGACTAGCTGAATTTAAGGGTCATTGGCGTGGTTCACTTGATGCCAGTGGAGGTGGCAATGGTGATACAATGGTAAGCATAACGAAAAATTTCTATTAAAAACATAGCTCATCCAAGCTTTCCATTAATATTTCAGTTCTCATAGGGATATAAAAAATTGACCCGACATGTCAATTCAACCAAAACCCAACTCAAAAAATCCGGGGTTTTGACCCTAACAAATATTCNCATAGCTCATCCAAGCTTTCCATTAATATTTCAGTTCTCATAGGGATATAAAAAATTGACCCGACATGTCAACTCAACCAGAACCCAACTCAAAAAATCCGGGGTTTTGACCCTAACAAATATTTTGGTCGAGTTCGGGTTTAGGAATCCTAACCCTTTTAATTTTTTAGGTTGGGTACCGTCAACCTGAAATTTATTCGCTAACTCAAAATTGACTCGCCAACCTGAAATTGGCCCGAGATTGACTTGAATTCAACACGATTTTGACCTGAATAGTTGTTATGTCTTATGTTAAATGAGTTATATTGGTCCGGTTCGTGTCGGACTTTCTGACTTGTTTAATATTCAGGTCAGATTTGGCTCAAGCTTTTTTCGGGTCGGTTCATTTTTGTTTTAGACTAGAGCCCCAGCCCACAACCCCAATTTGAAACCGCTATTCTCTCGGTTCATTTAATTTTCATTGTAAGTGACAAATGAGTACTTTTGATCGTCACTNGGACTTTCTGACTTGTTTAATATTCAGGTCAGATTTGGCTCAAGCTTTTTTCGGGTCGGTTCATTTTTGTTTCAGACTAGAGCCCCAGCCCACAACCCCAATTTGAAACCGCTATTCTCTCGGTTCATCTAAATGTCATTGTAAGTGACAAATGAGTACTTTTGCAGGCAGACTTCGACTTTAATGGCGAAGATTGGGAGTGGGGAACTTACAAAACTCAGCGTGTTATAGCTTCTGGTGCTTACAGCAATAATAATGGTTTGCGTCTTGAAAAATTGTTCATCCAAAAAGAGAATGCAACTCTTCATGCAGATGGGTCCTTGTTGGGACCAGTGTCAAATCTTCATTTCGCTGTTCTTAATTTTCCCGTCAGTTTAGTCCCAACTTTGGTTCAAATTATCGAATCCTCAACTGCTGATGCAGTACATTCTTTGCGGCAAGTATTGTTACCCATCAAAGGTATCTTGCACATGGAAGGAGACCTTCGAGGAAACCTGGTGAAGCCCAAGTGTGATGTTCAAATAAGGCTCCTAGATGGCGCTATAGGAGGGATCGATCTTGGACGAGCTGACATAGTTGCTTCAGTAACAGAAAATAGTCGATTCTTATTTAATGCACATTTCGAACCCGTGATTCAAACCGGACATGTTCATGTTCAAGGTAGCATTCCTGTGACTTACAGTCAGGATGATTCAGCAGATGCAGAAGAAAATGAAGGAGATATTTCAGTTGGTTCTTTGAGGAATCCTATTTGGCTAAAAGAAAATGGAAGAGGTTCCTCAGATGAAACTGCAGAGAAGAAAGGTAGCAGAGAAAAACATGAAGAGGGTTGGAATATTCAGTTAGCAGAAAGCCTCAAAGGTTTGAACTGGAATATGCTAGACGTTGGGGAGGTGAGAATAAATGCAAATATTAAGGATGGTGGAATGTTACTGTTAACAGCCTTGTCTCCATACGCCAACTGGCTCCATGGTTTTGCTGATATTGACCTTCAGGTAGGCCGCTCATAGCATATTGCTTGGTGCCTACGATTTAGTTTGGAGTAAACTGCCAAAATAGTCCCCAGACAATTTATGTGGGTCATTTTAATTCCACAGTATATAAAATTAACAAATTAGTCCTGTATTTTAAATTGGGGATGAAATAGTACTTTGTGGGAATTATTTAAGCCAATATTTAAAAAATCTTTGGATTAAATAGTAACTTCTATAAACTATGGGGCTAAAATGACTCCCTGCAAAGAGTGAGGGGGCTATTTTGACACTTTTCTCATTTATCTTGTGTAAAGTGCGTGCTTATGCTTTCTAAAATGATTATTGTGTATAACGTATAGTTGGTGCTATGATGATAATCTGGTGGGTTTTGTTTTTTTGTAAAATACATTTTTGATGTAAAATGTTAGATATGATATAATTGTTCTGTAATTTTAGTTGTTTTATTCATGAAATAGGTTACAGGCACCGTTGAACAACCTATCGTGGATGGATATGCGTCGTTTCACAGAGCAACTGTTTCTTCACCGGCATTATGGAAGCCACTAACTAATTTTGGAGGTACTGTTCATATTATATCAAACAGGGTATGCATCAGTTCTGTGGAAAGCAGGGTGGGCAGGAAAGGAAAGCTATTGCTCAAAGGGAATTTGCCTCTAATGCCAAGCGAATCATTTGTTACAGATAAAATTGAGCTGAAATGTGATTTCTTAGAAGTGCGCATGAAAAATTTTTTCAGGTTATTCTAAGATGATTTTAGCAAGATATTTTCCTATGTGTCTATATATATATATATATATATATATATATATATAGCACACACCCACATATATATATATAGAAACACATTTATCTACACACGCACATCTATGTATATGTAAATATACACACATGTATATATATGTATATGTATGTATATGTACACTCATAGTTATTTAGATGTGTGTGTGCGCGTTTCATTTATTTTTATCATTTAGATTATTTTCTGACCTACGAAACATTTTAGTGGCCAAGTCGACAGCCAAATCCAAATTATGGGTTCTATTTTGCGACCAAACATCTCTGGAGTTTTTAAGTTGAGCCATGGAGAAGCATATTTAGCTCACGACAAGGGGAACGGAGAGGTTGCTGACAGTTTGGCTTCAAAAAGAACTTCCTTCCCTGCTGCTGGTTACAGCCGTGCTACTGCTTCAGGCCATATATCAAGATTTTTTGGTTCTTTGTCTGGTTCCTTACATAGCATTTGGCCAGAGCCTGCAGGTTTTCTATCCTAGTGATCCACTTCTTTTCATTTATATTGGAACGTTAGTGATCTCGCTTTTGAAAATTGAGAATTACGAATAGCCTTGCATATTTTGTAAATGGAATTGATTTTTTAACAATAAATTTATAATTTTTTTTTTGTGGCCATCCTTTTCTCCTTTTTAATTTGTACCTGCCAGCCAATTAATAATTTTTTTTTGCCTTTTTTTCATTGTTAACAAAAAATTCTGGCATACTTTTAATTCAACCATTTCGTACTGGCGAGTTTTTCCAGAAAATAGTGACAATCAATCTGGCTAATTACAAACTTTTGCACTTTTTTCGTGTGCCAGCTGAACATTATTGGAATAAATTTTTGTTGAATGGTTAAATTTCTTTGTAGCTTCTTGTTATCTGATATTAAATGGTTTGACAATTGGTTGCACCTCTTTAAAATATATAGGCAAACATTCCAACATTGAGAAGCTAGAGGTGAATAATGCTAATCCCGGCATTGATGCAAGGCTTACTGATCTGAAGTTAGTCCTTGGACCAGAATTAAGAATAGTCTACCCCTTAATCCTGAACTTTGCTGTCAGTGGAGAACTTGAGCTTAATGGAATAGCTCGTCCGCAGTATGTTAAACCTAAAGGGGTCTTGATGTTCGAAAATGGAGACGTTAATTTAGTTGCTACTCAGGTTCGTTGACTTCTTTAATGATCCCAGAATAGAAAATTGTTTTGCCAGTCGACTAAATAAAAAAGGGACATTTACATACATAGCACATAATTCTTATGTTTTTACTACGGTGCTTTAAATCTATGCATGAAAATGTGTATTTGACTTTTAAAAAGTGAAAATAGTTTTATTTTTTATGTGATTTTGAAGATTTAAGTTTTATGTGTATAAATATGAAAGTTTTGGTGTGAGATATGTAAATACATAAGAATTTTGTGCTGTGTGTAAATGCTTCAATAAAAAAAGAATGAACCTTAGCAATTTCACAACCATAGCTTAAAGAAAAATAATTTCTAGTTTTATTTTTAATGGTTTAATTTTCAGGGATGCTACTTTTTGATTAACTTCTAATCACAGGTTCGGCTTAAACGTGATCATTTGAACATTGCCAAATTTGAACCTGATCTTGGCCTGGATCCTATTTTAGATTTAATATTGGTGGGATCCGAATATCAATTCAGGATCCAAAGTCGAGCCAGTTCCTGGCAGGATAATTTACTTATTATATCAACTCGCTCAGTGGATCAGGATGTTCTCACGCCTAGTGAAGTAAGTGTTCTTGTAGCATTTTATTTTCTTGTGATGCTAGAGTTCAGCTTGAAATGTGATATACTTGATTAATCGCTTCTTGAAGGAGGGTATTGTGCTTGTAGTGATTCTCATTTACATTGTAACTTCTATTTTTGAGCATTTTTATTAAAAAAAAAAGTATTTAACCTGGAAGCACCAACTCAAGAGCAAATATAATGGAACACTAAGGCTCTATTTGGGGCCTCAATGGCAGTGTGGTGTGGTCTGGACCGCACCATTTGGGTGTTTGGCAAAATTGTGTTTTGTCTACGGTCTCAAGAAGCTGTGGTGGAAAAACTACATTTTGCAACTTGATCTGGCTAAGTGTGATGATTGCTAGAAAGTTGCAATATGACTTTTTGAAAATAAAAAAAATTATAATAACTACTGTAGTTTTTTGAATGAGTTTTTGTGGTCAACTTCACAATTGCTTCTTCAAACTGTTGTAGCTGCCCAAAATAGATCGATCCCAAGTAATCGAAAAAAAATTATCGGACACAACAAAAAAACACCGAAATTTATGTGGTTTGATTTAAATAAGCCTACCTCCATGCGAGAGGAAAAATGATTCATTCCCACTTATAAAGAATTCACAATTGTGGTGTATACTAAAACGACACTTCAACTCTTTCTAAAATCGAGTGCACTCTCACTTAATAAAGAAAAGAGAAACCCCTCAACTCTCTTAGGATAACTAAGAATGAGAGCTTCTAAGAGTTAACAAATAAAAATGATTAAACAAATATTAGAAAATTACAAACTTTAGAAGTTTCTCAAAAGGGTACCTTTGATTTGTCCATGTGCTACATCAAACTTTGAAATGAGTTTATTGTGATTTCCTTTTTTTTTTCTATTTCTTTTCACTCTTTTGTTCTTTTTAATTTCTTCTCAACTCCTTCTGCCATGAGGCTTACCTGTTGTAGGCCTACCTATGGTGGAAGGGTTGAACCAATTGGTTCAGCCAAAGAGACTAGGGCTAGTTAATTGGTCCAAGCTTGTCTTGCCGCCCAAAGGAGAGGGCTTCCCTTTCCTATTTTGCTTGCCGCCCAAAAGTAACTACCTTGTTGCCTAAAGGGGAGGGGCCTCCCCTTGCTATTCTATCATCTATTATATATTTGTTGTTTGCTTCTTAGGGTTTTTTTTTGTCTTTTCTGGTTTCAAATTCCTGACTTCAGTGTTTCACCTTGCTATTCTTATCTCATGTACCTTGGTAGGATACTCCCAAACTTGGATGGCCTTGATCTTGCTTTGTTCCATCATAAGCTTTGCATCATTTATCTTATGTCATAAGAATATCACTTCTTCTTTGAAAAATGAGCATTTTTTTTATTGATGTATAACTTATTTCCTCTTAGTACTTTGAATACTTCTCGGAGATGTCTCAGATGATCTTAGAGTGTGTTGTTATAGACCCACTATGTCATACAGGTAGATAACGACAAACTGATCNAGGGCTTCCCTTTCCTATTTTGCTTGCCGCCCAAAAGTAACTACCTTGTTGCCTAAAGGGGAGGGGCCTCCCGTTGCTATTCTATCATCTATTATATATTTGTTGTTTGCTTCTTAGGGTTTGTTTTTGTCTTTTCTGGTTTCAAATTCCTGACTTCAGTGTTTCACCTTGCTATTCTTATCTCATGTACCTTGGTAGGATACTCCCAATCTTGGATGGCCTTGATCTTGTTTTCTTCCATCATAAGCTTTGCATCATTTATCTTATGTCATAAGAATATCACTTCTTCTTTGAAAAATGAGCATTTTTTTATTGATGTATAGTTTATTTCCTCTTAGTACTTTGAATACTTCTCGGAGATGTCTCAGATGATCTTAGAGTGTGTTATAGACCCACTATGTCATACAGGTAGATAACAACAAACTGATGNGGTGTGGTCTGGACCGCACCATTTGGGTGTTTGGCAAAATTGTGTTTTGTCTACGGTCTCAAGAAGCTGTGGAAAAATNCTGGACCGCACCATTTGGGTGTTTGGCAAAATTGTGTTTTGTCTACGGTCTCAAGAAGCTGTGGTGGAAAAACTACATTTTGCAACTTGATCTGGCTAAGTGTGATGATTGCTAGAAAGTTGCAATATGACTTTTTGAAAATAAAAAAAATTATAATAACTACTGTAGTTTTTTGAATGAGTTTTTGTGGTCAACTTCACAATTGCTTCTTCAAACTGTTGTAGCTGCCCAAAATAGATCNAAAAAATTATAATAACCACTGTAGTTTTTTGAATGAGTTTTTGTGGTCAACTTCACAATTGCTTCTTCAAACTGTTGCAGCTGCCCAAAATAGATTGATCCCAAGTAATCGAAAAAAAATTATCGGACACAACAAAAAAACACCGAAATTTATGTGGTTTGATTTAAATAAGTCTACCTCCATGCGAGAGGAAAAATGATTCATTCCCACTTATAAAGAATTCACAATTGTGGTGTATACTAAAACGACACTTCAACTCTTTCTAAAATCGAGTGCACTCTCACTTAATAAAGAAAAGAGAAACCCCTCANGTGGTGTATACTAAAACGACACTTCAACTCTTTCTAAAATCGAGTGCACTCTCACTTAATAAAGAAAAGAGNTTCAATAGAGATGAAGTTGTGAGAAGCTCTCGTATTTATCATTGCTTTAGTAAGTGTCCCACCTATAATCACTTCCACAAAGAGAAGTTTTTTTTGCTGAGTTTTCGGAGAGGAATGCACCATGTTGAGCAATTGCGTTGTTCCCACTTGTGCTGTCATATCACATCCTTCTTCCTCTTGATGGCTTGCATAGAGAGAGTTTAGAGCCTTCTTCTGAGGGCAAACCCTTACCCAATAAGGTCCTCCACAAAGAAAGCAGTTGTTGTGTAGTTTAGTTTTTGTTTTGTTATACTTCCCCTTGTCTTTTGTATTAGATGGGGTCGATTCTCGACGGGTCTCTTCCTTGTGTTGAACCTTGTCTTCCCCATTTTTGACATAGTTACTCTTCTTTTTTCTTGATTTTGTAGTCTCATTTATATAATCAACCAAGCTTTTCGTAACGGTTATGACAGTAACGAGATCTTGTGCTCTACGCATTCTAAGCTCAGTCTTTGCCCATTGTTGGAGCCCATCCATGAAGTTGAACAAATTTTACTTGCCAGACATGTCAGGAATTTCAATGATCAGACTAGTAAACTCCTTAATATATTCTTAAATCAATCTCGTTTGCTCTGCCTTCACAATTGAGCTCTAGTCTCATCCCCCATGTTTTCAGGTACAATTGTCTCTTTTGCTCCCTTTTGAAGTCATCAAAGATGGATATGGTGTACATACTTTTCTTGATATCTCATCGTTTTCTTCTTCACCACAACATAGTGATGTCTGAGAGATAAATGGTTGCAAATTGAATTATTGCATCTTCATCTGTAAACTCCATCGCTCCAAAGTATTGCTTACGTCTTCATAAGAAATTGTTCACTTTCTTCGCGTTGCGAGCTCCTCTAAATCTCTTTGATTTTGGAACTCAATACGTTTGACTTCAAAGGTATGATGGTTGGGGGATGTTGCTAGTGCCCTCTTGCATAGTGAAATACTTCACACATCTCCTCCAAGCTAGCACATACAACGCTCATCTCGTCTTCATGGGCTCTTCGTACCTCCTGATGTTCCCCTTTTAAGTTCTCCTGCATCTTTGTCAATTGGTCTCTTAAGGACTCCTCTAATTGGAGCATTTTTCTTTTGATCGTCGAATGAATTGTGATGTCTTCCTCCTCGAGTCCATCAACTTTTTGGCCAAGGTCCTCTATATGGGCCTCTATGTCATTCAATTCCTCCACCCGAGCAAGGCACGAATCAAAGTCGTGCATGATCTCTTTGGACCTCCCATGTGATTTGGATGCAGCTAGATCTCATTGCCTGACGACCTCGCCCTTATTAAGATGATTCCACAATTGTGGCTTCAGAATCCATTATGTGCTCTTTGACTCCCTTTGTCATACCTTCGAATCGAGACTCTGATATCAACTGTCACGGA
>JXCR01037940.1:0-12136 GCA_002079205.1 Phalaenopsis hybrid cultivar | reverse complement strand
ATTCCAAATTTAATAACCTTCAGCCTCAACCTTAACAAGTATGGGTGTAAACGAGCCAACCTCGAGCGAGCCCAATGCTTGTTCGTGTTTAGCTTATTCGACAATTTATGTTGTTTGAAATAGACTCGTCTTCGAAAAAACTCATAAATAACATGTTTGTGTTCAGCTCAATTCAAAATTGTTTGATCATTTCACCTCGTGTTTGGTTCAAAATTTTCTTGATGGATTAAAAAATAATAAAATCTTACATTTTTTTAATACCAAACAAAAAATCAATATAGAAATGTTATAATATTATTATTTATTAATTATTAATTAATTCAAGCCAAGATGAGCCGAACAAAATTGAACAAAAATTTGTTCGTGTTCGGCTCATTTACAAATAGAGCTAAAAAAAATTGCTCCTGTTCGACACGCTTGCTTAACAAACAACTCAAACATGAGCTACTTAGCAAGCCAAACAAGAGTGGTTTATGAATAACGAACTTTTCTGACAGACTTATTATCAATATGAAGGAAAAAAACACATCCTACTCACCTTGGCGTTACAGTCGGCTCTCCTCAGGCGTGCCTTACTATACTTCGGGCGCAAATTAAGAGCGACATTGCAGTCTTCGATGGCCTTCTGCCATTGGCCTAACTTAGACCTGCAAGCAGCACGATTGCAGAGTAGGACTGCATTCTGAGGGTCATGGTTAAGGCCATTACCGTAGGCAAGGCACGCCTCCACAAATTTGCAGGCCTTGAAGAGATTATTACCCATCAACCGAGCCGATGCAATAGATCGTGCCTTACGAGCAATGGCAGCAATTTCCCTGCTTCCAGGATGTATACGTGCCGCCATTTGTGCTAGTGAAACCGCATTTTCGAATTTTCCCACAGCCATATCAACCTGTGCTCTTACTGAAAGGTAATATGCGTTGTTGGGGGCGCCAAAGAACTTGGTTGAAGCATCAGTGTCAAATTCAGGTGCATCAAGCATTGATTCCTCCGCATCGTCCATCTTGAAGAGCATCAAAAAGGCCTCAGCTTGGTAGGCGAATATCTGCGAGGAAAAAAGGTAAAAAAAAATTCTTTAAAGTCAGTTGGTTTGCATGAAAATTTTAGTAAGAAAAAAAAAACAGATTAATCCTAATTTTCATAATTGATGTATATTTACAAAGATGTGGTAGAATAAAAATGGCTTGTGATTTCTGAAACATGGCAGGTTGGTTTAATGCATTTTTTTTTTTAACAATGTTTAAATGATGTGTTTTCAAACTTTAAGTTGTATTCTACGCTTATATATTAATATTTATGCAGCCAGACTTTCACTCTGAGGATGATACGTTATTTTATATTTTATATGGCAAAGATATGAAACTTAATTGCAAGAGATACAACTATGGTGGATAAAATATTCACAGAGGAAAAAATAGTTTCATGCCGTAGATTTCTACAAAGGTTTCACATACACATAAATAAGTTCAAAGAAATAAACAAAAGACAGCATTTTTTATGTGAAAAACAAGGAAAGGGGAAAAACCATGAGGCAACGTTGAAAAAAATTTAAGAGTTNAAGGTTTCACATACACATAAATAAGTTCAAAGAAATACACAAAAGACAGCATTTTTTATGTGAAAAACAAGGGAAGGGGAAAAACCATGAGGCAACGTTGAAAAAAATTTAAGAGTATTAAGAAATAAAAAGAGAGTCAGTTTCGAATACATAAATATTAACACAATATATTTGACTTGAATCATGAGAAACATTTCCTATGGTGGCAGTAATATAAGGGCCAAAGTTCGGATATAGAGATTGAATGTCAAACGACAGTTGACAACAAACTTTGTTCTCATGATAAGATGGGAGAATGGGAAGATGATCGTTGCACCTCGACGGCTGGTGAATGTCATTTGTCAATTGTTGGCAAGCGCCGACGATGTTTGACTGGTTATGACGGCAGCTGAGCGACTGCAGACTGACATCTCACTTCTCCAAATAAAAGGGGGATTGAGATGGGCTTCGTATGTTAGTGTCTTACAAACAATGATAGGCGATTAAAGATGTAGATATCAATCTATGGCCGGGGTCAAACGACAGACAATGTCACATGTTATTGTTGGTCAATAACTACTGTTAGGTGATTGAGGCGCTTGTGCCAATCAAAGTAGGCAAAGTTATGGAGNTCCAAATAAAAGGGGGATTGAGATGGGCTTCGTATGTTAGTGTCTTACAAACAATGATAGGCAATTAAAGATTTAGATATCAATCTATGGCCGGTGTCAAACGACAGGCAATGTCACATGTCATTGTTGGTCAATAACTAATGTCAGGTAATTGAGGCGCTTGTGCCAATCAAAGTAGGCAAAGTTATGGAATACTCTATAAAGCATAAATTTCTCTCTATAATCAAAATCTCTTCTTTGAATGTGCAGAAACAAAGTCTATTAGCAAAGTCTATTTACATGCATACCACCAAATTCCCATGTATTTACATATCTTACTCCTAAATTTTACTTATTACATTTATACTGCCCAAACCTTTCTTATCACATCAAAAACAAACTATTTTAACTAATTTTCAAAAGTCAAATTTTTTATGCAAAAGCAAGGTGGCATATAAAAATTGAAGTTTGGTGTTAAATATAATCACATGGGAATTGAGTGACATGAATGTAAATCTACCTAAAAAGTAAATTCTTTTAACAGGTAAAAACAAAACATAAAAAGCATGTTGTAATCTCTAAGGTGGAAAACCTGGGGAGATGAATCGACACCAGCAGAAATAGCAGACTGACTCTCCTTCAGCAGAATATTCCAATCCCTTATNGCAGAAATAGCAGACTGACTCTCCTTCAGCAGAATATTCCAATCCCTTAAGCTCCTCGCTTCCCTGCACTTTGCAATGAGAATCTCCACGGCTTTTGCTCGCGATATGTCATCATAGCTCGCTTCATTTTTCGCAAACTTATAGTGTTTAGCTGCTCTTTCTGCTTCTCCCAATCTAAGAGTATTCAGTAAAGTTCTTAGCTAGACATTAAAAAAAAAGTGTTTTTTCTTTTTTGATTTTTTTTATTCAATTATATACATATTTTGACCTCAAAACATGATTTTGATTTGGTTTTGGCATATTTCCAAACATCAAACCAGCATTACCGGATATAGAGATTAGCGAGCCGTTGATGCGCTCTGAAATAATAAGGATCAATCCTAATAGCCTCCCTGCACTCCTCCACAGCATCAAGAAGGCGACCGAGGCCTATAAGCGCTGCCGCCTTATTATTCCAGTAAGAAGCCTTGTCAGGATCAATCAATATAGCTCTATCGTAGATCGCGATGGCCTCCGCATACCTCCCCTTATTGTACTCCTCGTTCCCCATCTCCTTGAGCTCCTCCGCGTCCAACCTCCTCGACAGCGCCGGACGAATGGCGGTCGGCGTTTCAGCCTCCGCGGCACTCCTCGCCGGCTTCATCTCCTTGGCAGTCTTCGGGAGGTATTCGGGCAAGTTGCGGTTGGGCGCCGCGACGGCGCCATGGGAGCGTAGATTACCCAGATTGCCAAAGAGCATAACGTTGCCCGAAGAGGCGCGGAGGAGAGTGCTGCTCCCCTTGGCTCGCTGGTGGTCGTAGATCAAGCTGTCGAGTTCAGAAGATATGCTGACGATTTGAGGCCGCGAGACAGGGGCGGCTATGGTTAAATTGGACTGGCCGGCGATATGGGATTTAGTGTGATTGGGGGAGACGAGGGCGGCGGAGGGTTGGTTGGGAATAGGCAATTGGGCATTGGACTTGTAAATTTTGCCATTGGAGGAGATGGGTGGGGGGATTGGGTTGATAGGAGAAACGGGGACTGGATGGCGACGGAAGCAGGAGTTGTAGAGAAGTAGAAGGCAGCAGCCGGAAGGCTTCTTCTCATCGTCGTCCATTCTTCCGGCTGACGCTAGGATCAGCGCTGTGGATTAGAAGCTATGAAGGATCGGGGAAGAAGGGAAGAAATGGTTTGGTTTTCTTCGCCGGGCATTGAAAGGGACGAAATTGGGAGAGGAAAGAAAAACAAAAAAACGACTTTTTTTCTTCTTCTTTCAGATTCAGAGTTAGAAAGCACGGATTTTTATTTTAGCCATCATTTTGAATCAACGAAAGAAAGCCGATACATAAGAGAGAACGAGAGGAGGGGACAGAGGGGGTGGGGTGGCGGGAGACGCGGACGCGGGAGAGACGAGGATTTGTTAAATATAGCAAACAGGGGGTGTACTAACAATTATTTTTAAAAAAGTAAGCTGAGTTATTCTATGGGTTTTTTTAGGAAATTTAAAATTATTAAGCTGAGTTATTCTATGGGTTTTTTTAGGAAATTTAAAATTATTTTAAGTACATATAAACGTTTGAGAAATCAAATAAAAGTCTAAATAATTTAATAATTCTAAGATGTCTTATAATCAAAATATAATTAAGAATTTTGGATCTTAATATTTCTTTTTAATTTTTTGTTGCAATATATAGTGCTGAATTCATATTTATTCATAGGCACTTGAGATGAGAATGAGGGAGAAATGCATTTGCTCGAGAAAAATCTACCATCACTGGTGTGGAGATTTATTAGGTCGCGGTGTTGTGGCTGTTACAGTGTCACGGACGCGGTACTATAGCAGCTACAGTACCGCGGTCCTTTAATATTCCATCTTATTTCCTATTTTTATCCAATTCCAATTCATTTATATTCTATTGCTTGCCTTTTGTATACCCTTTTCTATTTATATTTCNTTATTCTATGGGTTTTTTTAGGAAATTTAAAATTATTTTAAGTACATATAAACGTTTGAGAAATCAAATAAAGTTTTATATTCAAGTCTAAATAATTTAATAATTCTAAGATGTCTAATAATCAAAATATAATTAAGAATTTTGGATCTTAATTTTTCTTTTTTAATTTTTTTTTGCAATTTATAGTGCTGAATTCATATTTATTCATAGGCACTTGAGATGGGAATGAGAGAGAAATGCATTTGCTAGAGAAAAATCTACCATCACTAGTGTGGAGATTTATCAGGTCGCGGTGTTGTGGTTGTTACAGTGTCACGGGCGCGGTACTCTAGCTGCTACAGTACCGCGATCTTGTCGTTCCCTCCCTTCTCCTTTAATATTCCATCTTATTTCCTATTTCTATCCATTTCCAATTCATTTGTATTCTATTGCTTGCCTTTTGTATACCCTTTTTCTATTTATATTTCTTTCTAATTCTAATTCCTCACTATTCATTGCCTAACTTTTCTACCATATTTCACTTCTATCCCAATTTCAATTTCCTTTCTATTTCTTTGTGCTAGGATCCTTTATATTATGTTGTGTTTGTCTGGGGTGGAGAGATTTTTTATGATTGTTGATTTTAGTTGCTACCTACGAGCCATTCTTCCCATGCGTGGGTTGTAACCGACGACGAGAATGTGCTCTAGCTATAACTTGTTCAAGGTGGTGACCGTCTCCAACAGCCGCCAATGTATGCTTTGACTGTAGCTCGATGATGATGAGACATTTATCCTTCTGCAGCCCCTCTAGTTCTGTTTCTAGCAGCCACAAAAGCATCTTCTCTATTGTCTTCTAGGTCTCCAGTCCCCTTCAAATAGCCACAAGTCGCCTTCCTGTCACCACAAAGGCCTCCAGACCCTTACTAACTGTCACTCGGACCTTCGACCACCTCACAACAACTTTATGGGCCCCTTTCCCTGTCTTCCTGTTTCTGGTTTCCCCTTCTTGTCACCTTCCAGCAAGCCATCATCCCTCGATCTCTACATCATAAGGCCACCGACCAGAAAGACTGTCAGGCATCCTCTCCTACTTCTAACCCTTCTAGTCATTANTCTCTCTCTTAACTACATAGGCATCCTCTCCTACTTCTAACCCTTCTAGTCATTACAGCAGCCTGTCCCCACCCTTTCAACAATTTTCGCAGCCAACTCAACCAGATCCAATCAATAATAATTCCCTTCCAACCCATCTTACTATTGATGAATTCACCAAACCCGTCTTTTACCTGTTGTCCAGCCGCTACCCACACCACTACACCATCGCCTTATGGTGTATTTTATGTTTGTTGTCATTTATTTCATATTTTCAAGAGTCTTGTCTGCAACCATTTTGATTTAGTAATAGCAATTGTGTTTTTTCCTGATGATTTGGGCTTTCTCCGGCATCTTTTGGTATCAGAGTTGGCCCAACCTCAGTCCCATCCTTGGGTTCTCTAGCTTTCACCCCTATCTAAGCCACCCCCATCAAAATTTTCTGCCATAAAAGTTTTGAAGAATGAGGTCGAAGCTCCCTCAATCCTGGGAGATTGACGTGCAGGAGCTTATCGAGCCACGGTATTGTAGATGCTACCATGTCTCAAACACGACATTATAGTTGTTAAGATATTGCGGTCCAGCTCGTCCCTCCCCCTGCTCATTTCTTATTCCATCTCCATTTCTATTTCTATCCCATGCTAATTAATTATTAATCTAGCTTGCCTTTTCTATCCCGCTTTCTATTTCTATTTCTTTCCAATTCCAATTTTGCTCTATTCATTGCCTACATTTTCTATCACATTTCACTATTATCCCAATTTCAAATTCCTTCCTTTTTCTCTGCGTTGGGATACTTTATATTATATTGTGTTTGCATGGGGTGGAGAGGTTTTTGATGATAGCTGATTTCAGTTGTTGTCTTTGAGGCATTCTTCCGCTCTAGAATCTACACTCGGTGACAAGAATGTGCTCCGGTTGTAAGTCTTTCGAGGTGTGACCGTCTACAAGGGCCTGAGTGGTGCTCCGATTGTAGCTTGACCATGAAGAGATATTTATCCTTCAACAACCCCTCCAACCCTACTTCTAACAACTGCAAACCATCTTCTGTGATGTTGTCCATACCTCCAACCCCTTCTAACAACAAAAAGCCACCACACAAGCCTTCATGCCTTTCATGGCTGCCAGCCAGAACTCCGACCACCTTCTAGAAGTTGTACAAGCCCCTTTCGTTGCTCTTCCTGCTATTGGCCTCCCCTGCCTACCACCTTCCAGCAGCCTGCCATCCCTCCAGCTCTACTCCAAAAGGTCGTTGTCCTCCTCCACCTACCAGACAAATTGCCAGACATCTCCCCCTTTTAGTCCGTGTAGCTGTCACTTGCCTCCAACCATTCAAGTCACTGCAGCAGCTCGTCCCCAAACCTTTAAAAATTATCACAACGCCGCCACCCACCCCCCTACGCCATCGCCTTATGATGCATTTTATGTTGCTTATTTCGTGTTCGCAAGAGTCTAGTTTGTAACATTTTGAATTCAACAATAATAATTGTGCTTCTTTCGTGGTGGATATGATTGAAAAACAAAAAAAAAAATCAAAATATATTGGAATACATAAAATTCAAAGTTGTTTTGGCGCATCATATAGTCGTACAAATTGAAGAGCTCAAAGTCAAATTTGTGAGCGTGCAGACTACCAATAACTTAGGGTGTGTTTGAGGCAGCTTGTGCGTTTTAAGATAAGCAACTTATCCTGAAACGCGGTCAGCAGGGTTCGACGCGCGACCTGCGTTTAGTGTAAAAATAGAACCGCATTTTCGGATGAGCGGACAAAAAAGCGCGATCCAAACGGTACCGTGCAGTTTTCACAAACGCCCACACACTTAGTTGTGGATTGTGCCTGAGCTAGTTATTGGATGAGCACTTCAATTTTCTTAACCAAGCTGCGAGCTATGAGTGTACAAATCAAATTGTCAAATGTTGTAGCATTTTTGGCTTGGTTTTGTCAAGCATCTATTTAATTGAATCCGACCTGATTTCATTTGTGTTTTGCCCGTGTCATAATAGTTCATGCTTAAATCCACCAAGTATTTGGATGTACATATAAAATCAATCTTGTATTTATTAAATTTTATTATTTTTTNAGGGCTCATCTCTATGTATAAGCTATGTATTCTCCATTTCTTTTGCCTTAGTGAACTATTTGATTGATTCCCTTCCGTGGACGTAGATCCAGTTGGATCGAACCACGTAAAACGATCTGTGTTTGTTTGTATTCTTTTTCGTCACATTTCTATGCCAGGAAGTACATATCTCACAACACTTTCTAATTCTAATTCCTCACTATTCATTGCCTAACTTTTCTATCATATTTCACTTCTATCCCAATTTCAAATTCCTTTCTATTTCATTGTTCTAGGATCCTTTATATTATGTTGTGTTTGTCTGGGTGGAGAGATTTTTTATGATTGTTGATTTTAGTTGCTACCTACGAGGCATTCTTCCCATGCGGGGGTTGTAACGGACGACGAGAAGGCGCTTCAGCTATAACTTGTCCAAGATGGTGACCGTCTCCAGCAGCCGCCAATGTATGCTTTGACTGTAGCTCGACAATGACGAGACATTTATCCTTCTGCAGCCCCTCTAGCTCTGTTTCTAGCAGCCACAAAAGCATCTTCTCTATTGTCATCTAGGTCTCCAGTCCTCTTCAAATAGACACAAGTCGCCTTCCTGTCACCACAAAGGCCTCCAGACCCTTACTAACTGTCACCCAGACCTCCGACCACCTCACAACAACTTTATGGGCCCCTTTCGCTGTCTTCCTGTTTCTGGCTGCCCCTTGCCACCTTCCAGCAAGCCATCATCCCTCGATCTCTACTCTATAAGGCCACCGACCTCCTCCACCAACCAGAAAGACTGTCAGGCATCCTCCCCTACTTCTAACCCTTCTAGTCATTACAGCAGCCCGTCCCCACCCTTTCAACAATTTTCGCAGCCAACTCTACCAGATCCAATCAATACTAATTCCCTTCCATCTTACTGTTGATGCATTCACCAAAACCGTCTTTTACCTGTTGTCCAGCCACTACCCACCCCGCTACACCATCGCCTTATGGTGTATTTTATGTTTGTTGTCATTTATTTCATATTTTCAAGAGTCTTGTCAGTAACCATTTTGATTTGAAAATAACAACTGTGTTTTTTCTTGATGGTTTGGGCTTTCTTTGGCATCATTTGGTATCAGGGTTGTCCCAACCTCATTCCCATCCTTGGGTTCTCTAGCTTTCACTCCCATCCAAGCCACCCCCACCAAAATTTTTCTGCCATAAAAGTTTTGACGAATGAGGTCGAAGCTCCCTCAATCCTGGGAGATTGACGTGCAAGAGCTTACCGAGCCATGGTATTGTAGATGCTACGATGTCTCAACACGACATTATAGTTGTTACAATATTGCGGTCCTACTCGTCCCTCCCTCTGCTCATTTCTTATTCCATCTCCATTCCTATTTCTATCCAATTCTAATTCTTTATTTATCTAGCTTGCCTTTTCTATCTCGTTTTCTATTTCTATTTCTTTCCAATTCCAATTATGTTATATTCATTACCTACATTTTCTACCACATTCCACTATTATCCCAATTTCAAATTCCTTATTTTTTTCTCTGTGTTGGGATACTTTTTACTATATTGTGTTTGCATGGGGTGGAGAGGTTTTTGATGATAGCTGATTTCAATTGCTGTCTTTGAGGCGTTCTTCCGCTCCAGGGTCTACACTCGGTGACGAGGATGTGCTCAGGTTATAAGTCGTTCGAGGTGTGACCGTCTACAAGGGTCTGGGTGGTGTTCTGGTTGTAGCTTGACCACGAAGAGATATTTATCCTTCAGCAACCCCTCTGACCCTACTTCTAACAGCCGCAAACCATCTTCTGTGATGTTGTCCACTCCTCCAACCCCTTCTAAAAACAACAAGCCACCACACAAGCCCTCATGCCTCTCCTGGCTGCCACCCAGAACTCCGACCACCTCCTAGAAGTTGTACAAGCCCCTTTCGTTGCTCTTCCTGCTATTGGCCTCCCCTTCCTACCACCTTCCAGCAACCTGCCACCCCTCCAGCTCTACTCCAAAAGGTCGTTGTCCTCCGCCACCTACCACACAGATTGCCACACATCTCCCCCCTTTAAGTCCGTGTAGCTGTCACTTGCCTCCAACCCTTCAAGTCACTGCAACAGCTCGTTCCCAAACCTTTAAAATTATCACAACGCATCCACTCACCCTCCTACGCCATTGCCTTATGATGCATTTTATGTTGCTTATTTCGTGTTCGCAAGAGTCTAATTTGTAGCATTTTGAATTCAATAATAATAATTGTGCTTCTTTCGTGGTGGATATGATTGAAAAAAAAAAAAATCAAAATATATTGGAGTACATAAAATTCGAAGTTGTTTTGGCGCATCATATAGTCGTACAAATTGAAGAGCTCAAAGTCAAATTTGTGAGCCTGCGGACTACCAATAACTTAGTTGCCAATTGTGCCTGAGCCNAATTTTGTTATCCCATATTTTAATCATGAGATTATTATTGATACTAAGATTTTTAATGTTATAAGTGTTTATACTTGTTAAGTAGGTTTGGATATATGTTCAAACAAAATTTTGTAAATAATAGAATAATTAATACAAATGATACATATTGAAAGAAAATTTTTGATTAAATGAGATTTAAATGAGCATGTTAGTAGAATGATAAAAGGTTTTAAAAGTATTTATGGTAACAATGATTTTAAATTGACTAATGAAGCAGATAGAATTTACTTTGATTTTTGATTTTGTTATTATTAATATTTTATTTAAAAAAACATATGAACATATGAACATATGAACATATGAACATATCATCAGTTATAAGAATAGATCTAATAAAACACAAATTGATCATTTTCTTATGAGAAAAATAGATTATCGAAATTGTAAGAATTATTAAATTAATTCAAGTAAAAACTTAAGTACGTAACATCAACTATTGGTTTTGAATTTTAAGATGAAGGAACTAAAGATGAAAAGTAAAGCAAAATATTATCATAAAACTAGATAAAAAAACATAAGAGACAAAATTAAAATTAGTTTTGTTACTAAATTTCAATATCTTATTTAAGATGTTTATGAAGAAGTTAATATTATGTGAGATAAGGTAATGAGTACTATTAAACAAGCCACAAAGGATGAATAAAAAATGTTGGTGGTGGAATAATAATATGAAAAAAAAGATGAATAAATAAGAAATTTTGTTATAAAAATTGGTTTAAATATAAAATCTTGAAAATTTGTAAAAATCTAAGATGAACTGTGGGAGAATTTAATATGTAATGTTAAGAATTATATCTTTAATGATCNTATATATATATATATATATATATATATATATATATAAACTAGTCAAGCAAATAGATAATAACCATAAAGATTTACTTCAAGTATAATAAAGATGAAGATCAAACAAATATTTTTCTTAGATGGGAGTATTCAACAGGTGGATAAGATATTTTGATAAACTTTTCAATAAAAATATTGTGAAAATACAATCGACCTTAATGATCCTAATATCATAAATATTAAACAAAATTATTTTTATGGTTGTATTATTAAAAAAAAAGTTGATGGGACTTTAAAGAAAATAAAGTGTGAAAAAATATTAAAATCTTATAATATTATTTAAAAAACTAAAAATATATCTGAGTGGAAAAAGAGTCTATTGGTTCATATTTTTAAGAATAAAGAAAACGTACAAGAGTGCACCTTATAAGAGAATTGAGTTAATGTGTCATACATGAAAGTTATGAGAGACCGTACTTGAACATAGGTTATGACGTGAAACGAAAAATTTCTCAAAATCAGTTTGGATTCACACTGGTCAAGTCTACTATGAAAGTTATACATTTATTGAGAGGTTTGACGAAAAAGTATAGAGAGAATAAGAAGAATAAACATATGATTCATGTTGATTTGGAAAAAAAAATATGATAAAGTTTCAAGAGTAAATTAGAGAGTTTTAGAAATAAAATGTGTTGATATTGCTCATATTGAAGTCATTAAAATATGTATATTAGAGTTGTTACTTAGGTTCGAACACAAGGAGGATAGAACAAGTATTTCTCTATTTCGGTTGGGTTACATTATGGAACGACTTTAAACTTGTATCTTTTTTAATTTAGTTATGAATGCTCTAACTAAATATTTACCAGAAGATATACATTGGTGTATGTTTTTCAATGATGATATATTTCTTGTGGATAAGACTAGAGAGAGATCAGGAAAAATTTGAATTATGGAGTTTAACTTTATAGTCTAAAGGCTTTCGTTTAAGTAGATCTAAAACTGAATATA
>JXCR01037930.1:45953-66121 GCA_002079205.1 Phalaenopsis hybrid cultivar | reverse complement strand
TTTACTACTTGAGGAATTTACACCAGGCCTCGACTTACAAGAGGGATCTCTCACTTCCTTGCTCTTTCTTCTTCTCTCTCTACACCGAGATGCACCGAAGAAGATAAACGTACAAGAGAAATAAATCAAATTTCTCTTCTGCCACAAGCGACCAAGAAGAAGACAAGGGAGAACAATCTTCTTCTTTTTCCTCTGCCGCATGGAACCACTTCTTGCACTTCTCTTCCTCTGTCCTGTGGAAGCAGAAGTATAGAAGAAGAACACAAAAAAAGCCATCACTTAAACTGAAGGAGAGCCACTCCTTTTATCGTGAAAAGGAGGCGAAGTGATGCTTCTGGGCTAAGGAAAGGCGGGAGACGCAAACGGAGGCGGGAGACGCGAGCGGAGGCGGGAGTGGTTCGCGAAACAACGGGGTCGCAGGAGATGTCACGATGATTCACGACAGAGGAGCGGAAGCGGGATCGTGGTTGCGACAGAGCGGAAGCGGGAGTCGGGTTGGGCGGACTGGGCTCCATCATAACATTAAGAAATGTATTCACTTGTTCCTCTCTGGTGATATTCAGTTTCTAAGAACGAAACCATAAGCTTTACTTATCCTCCTCCTTGCATTCTTCACCTCATTTCTTATATGGTATCAGAGTTTGAGCTTCACAGCAATTATGGAAGAATCGACCACTTCTGCCCTCAGCTACAACCTCGCAGCCCTGAAGATCGAGGAATTGCAAATACCCCCATCCCTGAAATTCTTGGTCTCAAACATCATTTTTGTGGTGAATATTTTGCTATCTACGGACAATTACTCCCTATCGAAGTCTCAAGTGTTAAAAGTAATCAATGCAAATGGATTTGCCGAGTTCATTGATAGCACTAACGCAAAACCCCCAATCTTAAATTACCAATAGCACTGGCATATTACCTCTCCCAACCCTGCTACAGTATTTGGAACCTAATTGACAAGAACCTCGTTGCAGCCATTCTCTCCATCATCTCTACCACTGTGCTGCTCTACATCATCAATCTACGAAGCTGCCATGAAATATGGGAAGCTATTGAGAAATGTCTTCGAGCTATAAATAGATCCCGGGTAAATCCAACTCAAAAATGAGCTCCACAACTTTGCCATGGGGAATCAAACGATGACACAATACCTGATTCAAATCAAGGTATTAGTCGACACTATAGCAGCAGCTGGATCATCTATCAATATGGAAGGCGTCATTCTATATATTCTCAAATGATTACCTCCGGCCTACCAAGCATTTAAAATAGTGATCAGAACCTCCCTACACCTATTAGCCTTGAGGATTTATATTCATTGCTTCATAGTGTGGAGATAAACATAGCAAGTGACAACACCAGAAAAATTCAGCAAACAGAACCATTTGACGCTCTACTCGCAACAAGGAAGAGGACGCACTAGCTACAGAGATAGGGGACGAAAAAACAATATCAACTGAAACTCTAATGGGGGTAATTCCAAACCTTACAAGTCAATAATGCCACTAGTTGCCAAATCTGTCTCAAACTAGGACACCTCGCCTCCGAATGTTGGTATTGCACTAACCTCAGTTATCAACCCAAGCAGCCAACATCTCATGCAACATTGGTTAGCTCATCAACTGCCGAGCAGGAGGTACCTTGATACAGGAGCTTTGAATCATTTAATAGCAAATCTCTACTCCTTCCAGAATCCCGAAACCTATAAATGCCATGAAGAAATTTTCATTGTCAAAGGTAACAACGTACCCATACAAAACTGCTACCAAGGGCTGCTCCCCACACGTAAGCTCTTGCTCTCCAAATCAGCATCCCCACTTGCGCATTCCATGTTATGCTACTTTCTGCAATTCATATAATACGACCAAACAACATAGATTACCTTTTGTTTCCTCTAGCAATCATACTTATCTCCTCTTAGAACTAATTCATTCCAATGTATGGGGACCATCCCCACATACTTTTTGCAAGGATTTAATTTTTATATAATGTTTGTGGATGATGCTACTCGTTATACATGGTGTTCCCAATGATTCATAAATCTGAAACTATAACCCACTTCATACAATTTAAAAATAAAGTCGAAACGCAATTCAACACTAAAATTAAAATTCTCTGCTTCGATGGAGGGGGGTATACGAGAACCATCTCCTCGATGAATACCCAAACAAGGTATCATTCATGAGTTTTCATGCCCATACGCAACTCAACAAAATTGTTGGCCTCGCCGAATGAAAACATAGGCATATCCTTCATAGGATCAAATCATTATTCGCCACATTCAATCTCCCACCAAAATTCTGGCCTGATACCATTGTAACCGTGGTACATCTTATCAATAGGATGCTTTCTTCCAACACCCAAAACCACTCTCCATACCATCTTCACAAACATCCTCCAACATACGAACATCAGAGAGCATTCAGATGTACTTGCTTTCCCTGGTTCCTGTCGCAACACCGCACCAAACTAGATCAACGATTAGAGTTGTGTGTTTCTCAGTTACCCAAGCAATTTCAAATGCTACAATTTCTTTAATCCACCGAGTGACAAAATCATTCTATCTAGAGATGTTACATTTATGAAAATCACTACCCTTATAAAACATCACCACCCAACACTAATCATCACCCACCCACCAATACTCACACACCCATCCCTCTCATTCTCACGTCACTTCCCTCCTCCTCCAAACAGTCCACTATTGCAGCACCCTGCGTCTCCACTGCATTACCTAATCCATCCCAGATAATCTCCAATCCCTCTATATTAATCACAAACAACCACCTGCCTCTACTTTCTCTTCATCTTCAATTACTCCAACAACATTACCTAATCCATCCCAAATAATCTCCAATCTCTCTCCACCGAATATTAATCACAGCCAACCACTTACTTCTACTCTCCCATCATCTTCAATAACTCCAAACACATCTTCAACCTTGCCCACATCTCAGCACATGAATCAGAACCTCCCAATTTCAGAGCAGCCCTCCAACGCCATCACTGGAGACAGGCCATGCTAACAGAGCTCTAAGCTCTCCACAAACAGCATACATGGACTTTGGTACCACCCCCACTCAATTAATCAATTTTGGGCAGCAAATGGACATACAAAATCTATCGTCAACCCCACGGTACCATTTCAAAGTACAAAGCACGATTAGTCGCTCAAGGATGCAAGCAAGAGTATGATTTATACTATACCGAAACTTTCAGCCCTGTGGCTAAACATCCAAGAAGCCAAACTCTTCAAACGGTTTCCGTTAATCTCCACTAGTCAATTTTCCAACTTGATGTCACCAATGCATTTCTCCACGGGAACTTCAAGAAACAGTGTGCATGCAACAACTATCGGGCTACGTTGATGACACAACCAAATCATGTTTGTCTATTAGGGAAAGCAATTTATAGTTTACCAAGTTCACAGGCAAACTATCTCATCTTCGCTTCTGCACAAGTCAAGCCAATCCATCACTCTTTATATATGAGCATAACTCCACCATTATAGATCTCCTATTATACTTTGATGACATTTTGGTGACAGGGAACATCACAAGCAAGATAAACAATTTTCTGGCAGCACTTAAAATTGAATTTCTCATGAAGAATTTGGGCTCCATTTCAACATTTCTCGGGATCAACATACACCACACACCAAGAATTCTTCTTCTTAACCAAACCCCATTGTGTATCAAAGATTCTCAAAAGGAGGGCATGGAAGATTGCAAACCTATATCTAACCCGATGGCGTTAATGCAATCTACCAATATTGAACTACAACAACCTTTTGCCAATCTACTCCACTACCACAACCTCATTGGCTCTCTACAGTATTTGACACTCACCTGGACAGACATCAACTTTGCGGTAAATTCCCTATCCCAACACTTAAAACAACCACTGTGTGCACATTTTCAACAACTCGAGCGTCTCCTCCGGTACATCAAAGGAACTCTAGACTTTGGCATTCCTCTCCAACAATGACCTCTTATTCTCCGTAGTTATTTCGACTCTAGTTGGGCTAGCAATCCAACGATCCGCTGCTCCTTTATGGGCCACTGCTCATTCCTTGGTCCTAACCTTATCTCTTGACAAGTCAAGAAACAACCCATCGTGGCCCGCTCCTTAATCGAAGCTGAGTATAACGCACTATCTACAGCAACAACCGATGTCATATGGCTACGATGCTTACTTCTCGACCTTCATGTGTCGCTTACATATCCGACTAAAATTCATTGTGACCACACCTTGGCTCTGACAATTGCATGCACCCCGTCTTCCACCCCCGCATGAAACATGTTGAGATAGATTATCATTTCATTCGGAAAAAAATTCATTCCAAAGTTGCTGTTGAACATATTCCTACAAACGGGCAGCCCTCCGACATATTTACCAAGTCCCTTCCAATTCCTCTTTTTCTTCCCCTTCGTGACAAGCTGACCCTTCAATGTAGAAGCATCAGCTTGAGAGGGTGGGAGGGGGGAAGGATGAGGATAACGAACCTACAGCCCACACCTGAGGGCCTACCTCCCACAGCAGCAAGGACGCCTCCACTACCCACGATTACAATGATATGTACTCTTAGTATTATTACTGTAATACCCTCACTTTATACATCATCTAGAATATTCTACTTCATGTATAGAAGTCCTGGACTGTAGCCAGCCAGAGTGGGCAATGAAGCATTAAGATTTGTATTCGCCTGTGTCTCTCTGGTGATATTCCAGTTTGTAAGAATGAATCATGTGCTTTACTTCTCCTCCTTGCATTCTTCAGCTCATTTCTTATATGAAGCACACAATTCTAAAAGTTGATTAATTTAGCTTTCAAAGGCTAAAAAATTAGAATAGATGAATTCACGCTACATATTTGTACTCTTGAAAGTGTTTCCTTTAATATGTTTTTACTTCTTTCTTTTATTTTTAATCTAACTTTCTGAGACTGATTGACGTTCATTTTGTATAGATATTGAGGCATGCTAGAGCACTTGGAGACTTTTTATTGGTTGGAATTCATACCGATCAAACTGTCAGGTCATTTGGTTATTTAATTTTATATCTATATCTATTTTCTATTTTCCTTTTAACGACTATTCTATTATTCGATTAGCAAGCTTGTTTACATTTTTTGTTTTAAGTGTAGGCTATACACAAACATGCATTTGGAAGAAACACTGCATTAAATAATACATAAATTTACATACGTAGCACACAATTCTTATGTATTTACATGTCTCACTCCTAAACTTTTATATTTACATGCATAGCACTTTGGTGTTTTAAACATGAAAAAGGTGAATTTGACTTTTAAGAAGTGGTAATAGTGCTCTTTTTTAATTTGATATTAAAGAATTGGATGCTATATGCGATAATTTTTATGATGAAAAAGCTGGACTTAAATTGCTGTTTTTTTTTTCACCCTTTCCTAGAGTCGGTGTCTCTTTATATATTCAAGAATATATCTTTTGCAGTTCTAGCCAAGGAGCTCATCGTCCAATCATGAATCTTCATGAAAGAAGCTTGAGCATTTTGGCGTGTCGTTATGTGGATGAGGTCATTATTGGTGCACCTAGGGTGGTCTCAAAGGACATGGTTTGTTCCGTATTTTTGTTATTCTTTTCCTTGTCTCTGACTGTATTTTACTTCTGTTATATATTTTGAGATCTATGCTGTTTTAAATGAATGCAATGATAATCATCATTTTTGTTTACTTTAATAACAAGTTTTTAGGATTAAAAATAACTAATATTGATTCTGTAGTACAGAAATTTGCAAACTTGTAGCCGAAGTCTTTTGATTTCTAAATGCTCTATTCAGAAGGCATTTCTGTGTGATTTGATTGCCTTGGGATGTTCGGTTTGGGATTCCACTCTTAGGCTTTTGCTTGGAGCAGTTTCATTATTGAGCATGCTAGAAAGACTCCTTATTTCTTTCACGTGTCATCAACCAGATGCTAGAAAGCCTCCAGAGTTGAATTGGAACATATTTTCTTTCACTGATGCAGCAGATATAGCTAGTTGGATAAAGTGTTATTGTTTTTGTTGCTGTTGATGATGCAGAAGACACAGTTCCTCTTGACATAAAATCTTTGATTTCAACATAGCATGTTCTCCAAAAAGGTAAGAATGGAGAAAATAGAGAGAAAATGATGGATAGCAAATCTTGATTTAATTAGAACTCAATATACAATGAAAGTAAAACTCTCCTAACCCTATATATAGAAAAGGGATTTCAATTGAAGTTGAAATCCATCGTTTTTCTTCTGAATTTAGTTCTATTCATATCATCGAATTTAAATTGAAATCCAAAATTTTCTAGTTAGATTGAAAATCAAAATTTTCTAGTAGCATAATGACTATCCAACTTAAATACAAATAATCTATTAAAATAACTACTTTTACTATTAAGATATCATTTGGCTTAATCTAAACATGGGTCAGACTATGATTCTTTGTTTTGGTTCATGTGTGCATACTTGTTGAGGAGCATGTGCAACTAAACTTTGCCATATTTCAAGTGTCTATAGATATCTATATTAAACTTATCCTTTTCGTAACTTGTAAGCTTTTTTCAGATAGATTTATGATGTGCTACCTTCAAACTATTTAATTTTATGACTCTCTCAACTAGGATTTTACTATGTTTGATGTGTGCATACATCATAATGGCTACAAGAACACATACTCCTTCATCAAGATGAGAAACAAATCTTACTCTTAACTTGGAAGGAGTTCAAGGTAATGAGAGTTCATAGAGTGATATTGTTANACAAATCTTACTCTTAACTTGGAAGGAGTTCAAGGTAATGAGAGTTCATAGAGTGATATTGTTAAAAAAAAATGAATAATTAATTAAATTAAATTATGGAATGTTCCTTTTTTTATAACGCTTTATTCAAAAAAATGTAACCGTTCCCTCTTCCCTGTTAAAAAAGATGAGAGGCTCGGCTACAAAAAAGAAGAAAACCCCACAGAACCGAAGCCTTCTCCAACATCGCAGCCTTCTTTTCGTTTTTACGTACGCAGATGATGGGATTGATCGTGGGGGAGGCAACGAAGGAATCCTGATTTACGAAGCTCCTCTTTCTTGCCGAGAACCCTTGTTTACGCCTCTCCTGCCCGCAATTTTCGCGTTACAATCAAGATTAGTGCTAGCCAGGAAATCAACGACGAGATCACAGTATACAAAGGCCTCCAAACTCTCATGTTTCTTCTTCTTCCGCACTGTTCCTATCTGAAACCATGTAAGCATATACGTTATTGCCTCTGCCGCTTCTAAAGGGAGAAGATGTCGATTAGGATGATGACGTTGTTGCCGACAATGCTTGATGGCGGAAAGAGAAGCTGACCACGGACAACAAGTTCATGTTGTCATCCTTCGCTTCGATTGTTCCCATCCTTCGCGTTGCCAATGAGGTTGAACTGATGAACCAAAGTCTTTTACCTATTCAGATTCCATGCATCTGAGAATGCTCACCATTTTGTATCCTATTTTAAGTGGTTGTGGTGTACATCAATTTAAGATCTATTTGCTATAGAGGCTTAAAAAGGAGGAAGCAAAAACAAAATCACAACTTGCTAGAAGTGATCCGAGAGAAATCCAAAAGTTCTATTAGTGGTACTATGAGAATCTTGTCAAAGTGGGACCCACAAGAAGAAAATTTGAGGAGATGGTCAAGCTTTATCATATTGCATCATGTGTTGAAAACTGTGGTACCCTCAAAGAGAGTAGATGAGGAGGTCAATCGAAGCTCGTGCCACTCCTCCCCGTCCAAGCACAATAGCCCTTTGCCTTGTTAAATTGAGTCATCCTAAGATAGAACTTCTATTCTCATGGTAGCCACAAAAAGAGTTCTGCAATTTCTAAATAGAATATATAATATATATTTTAATAATCAAAGTTGAAAAAAGAGGAGAGAGAGAGAGAAAGAGAGGATTATGTGGATAATTGAAGACCTATCCGTGTCTTATAGACCGATAGATAAGAAGATTTTTTTCCAGCAGCAGTGTCTCACGACATTGACCAATGTGTTTTATAGACAGCTATGCTAGCAGACATCCAGATGCAACCCCCTTAAGGCTGTCAAAATTTCAAATAAATTTGGACTTACTAAATAATTTAAGATTTGTACTTTGTAAACTTTTAAAATGGCCTAAAATTATTCAAAATTTTAAACAATAATAATAATACTAATATTTGAATTTGGATTGTCAAGGCTCGCAAATGATTTTGAAAGTTTGAATTCCTTAAATTTTTAAATGACTCGAATGTGAAAGAATTGGGAGGGTTAAACTTAATTGAAAAACAAATTTTATGAATTGGGGCCTGAACTTTACTTAAATATGGTATATCATAATTTCGCGGTTGAGTTTGACTTCAATATGAAATATAATAAGTTGAAGCTAAGCTTGCTTGGGTCGATGCTGAGGGGCTGATAAATTGATATAAATGTAAAATATCATAACTTTGGGCTAAGTTTATGGCTTAAATGTATTTTTTTAAAATGATAAATAAAAATTTAATACGTCAAACTCACCGCTGAATTTGTAATACACCTCTAGCAATTAGAAGGCTGCAAAATTTTTAAAATGAAAAATTATATGCAAGGTGAAGTCATAATATTCACACAAATTTTGAAGACGTTTAAATGTTTTAATGACTTTATCAAGTCTTAAGACAGTATTCAGTTTTAACATAAATACCATAAGTTTTATGTAAACCTTTCAAGGTGCACTCTTTCAAGCTATTTGATTTAATCCATGTTTTAAATCTTTAAATCTTATAAATTGTCTTAAGATACCAAATGCTCTAGTTTAAATAGCTCAAACACATGAAATTTAATGCCTGCATGTGCTCCAATCATTATATTGAATGCTCAAATATTAGGTTCGAGAACGTTGCACTGGTTAACCAGGTCGCCTTGTCTATAGGATAGGTTTTTAAGTCCCATCTAAGTAGTCCAACTCTTCCCAAGGACAAATCTAGTAATCTTGAAATAAATGCTCAAATCTTAAAAAAAAAAAATACAAGTTTAAATCACCTAGTCCGATCCTCCTCTTTGTAAGGATAGAAGTTAACAGGACTCGTACCCTAAAAATCTAAACTAACAAAATTAAATGCCCTCTTCAAACATAAAAGTCTTAAATGGTTCGAGTTGGATGAATTAGGATTATGAATTTTATATTTAGGTTAGGGAAAAATAAATCCTTAAATATTTAGAGTTTGGATGACTTTGATATAAAATGACATTGATCTAGGATTTTTAGAGAATATGGGAAGAGCACGGGGTGAATTACAAGAGTTGAAGGATGAGAATGGGGAAATGATGGTGGCAGGTGGGGAAATGATGGTGGCAGGTAAAATTTTGGTACAACATTGTCTGAATGGTGTTGGAAGTGGAAATAATAGGTTGGCAACAAAGGTTGGCGCGATACATTTTTTTTATGTTTGGGAGAGTTCACCACTACTATGCATCAGGTTACAAACACTCCACTTAAGAGAGATCAAATGATACAACACTTTGATATGGGAAAACAAAAGAAAGTTGTCTCTAATGCATAAAACAAATAAAATAACGGCCAAACTAGATTTAAGAACATAATTAAATGCAAGAAGAAGAAGGTCTACAATTGGTTATGGCTAGTAGGGAGTAGGACTCAAATAGGATCTTTAGAGGCTTAGAGTCTCAGTTTAAGATGGAGAGAGCAGAGGGGTTGGGTTCAACCACGCAAGGAGCTTGGGAGCAGGGTATGCGGTAGGGCTGCTTGAAGGAGTAGATGATCTGCATGAATCGAGACCAGCAACAAAGAGGGAACTTTGTGTGAGGAGGGGAGAGTAGGTGGGGGTCTGCTCGTGAGGATGGGAGTGCTGGAAATGGGGATCCATAGCAACTGCCATGAGGTCGTGTGTGTGAAGGGTTGCTGAAAGTGCTGTAGCATGATAGAGGAGAAAGAGAAAACCAAGAGAACTTGTTGTCGGAGGTGTGTTGTAGAATTAGTTTTTATTTGTTTAGTTGTTTCCACTTTTTTTATTACAGCACAAGGCAACGAGATCATGGATGAGTACGGGATGTGGTTGTGTGGCAGCAACGGATGTGAGGTAGGAAACAATTTTTTTTTATTTTAAAATAAAATCAAAATTCTAGAATAAAATTCTATAATTAATAAAATGAAATAGAGCTCCAATGTTCTTTTAGTGTGTTTATCATGTTTTCAATCGTGTGGTATTGGCATCACACACTAGTAATTTTGTGTTTAACATTAGTGTTAGGACCCGAACATTATGTGTCCTTTTCCAAACATTTTCAATGTTTCGAACATATTGTTGTAATTATTTTGCGATCAGATGATTTTTAAACAATTTCATCGATGGTTGAGTCACTTCAACTTGATTCACATTTCTTCTAAATAATTACTTCTTTTTTATCACGATCAAATTGAATTGGTCATATTGGCTGCAAAAGATCTCTTCTAGGAGGTTGATATTTTATACATGTTGCAATTCATTTTGCAAACAGAAGTTATGTGGGCAGTCTCAGTGATGGTTGAAATGATTGAGCTCTGTTTTGTTTGTTGTTCTTCGTTTTGTTCATCATGTGCCAATTAAATTGATTGCAAAGATTCTCTTCTGGCAATTTCAAAGTTCTGAATGTGTTGCAAATACAAGTGAGGCGACGTTTGGATTGGTTTCAGATGGATGCTTCACTTTCTCATTGTGTGATGCAACTGACAATGTGGATGCCCTTCTTAATCATTCTCAAAATTTGGAGCTCGTTGGCAAAGTCTATTTTGTAGAATGAAAGGTGCTCAATTAATTGTGATTGAGTTTGATGCTTCTCGAGCCTGATCCATGCAATTTGTTGATGATTGTTCTTCCTTCCATCATCATGGATACATTTGACCATTTTACAATCTGGAGCTTATCCGAAGGTCAACAATAGGCTGTCAATAGGGCTATAAATGAGCCGAGCTTGAGCAAGCTCAGGTTTGGCTCTTGTTCGGCTTGTTAGAAATTAATTCTATTTGAAATTGGCTCGTGTTCTTAATACTTCGTGAATAGTGTGTCTGTGTTCAACTCGATTTACAAATTCTTTTTATTGTTCGGATCGAAATTGACTCATTTAAATTAATTAAAAAAATAGATGTGGGATGTTGGATTCAATTCTATATTATTCTTTTGCAATAAAAGGCAGAGAATCAGATGACTATATGAATTGTGGTAATTTAAACTTATGTATAAATATATGTAATATAATGTTATATAAATAATATACATATATATATATATATATATATACATATAATTCCCTTATTTAGAGCTAAAATGAGCCGAGCACGGTCGAACAAAGGGTTATTCGTGTCCGGCTTGTTTATAAGTCTAGCTTAAAAAAATGGCTCACTTAACGAACAATTCTAACACAAGCTACTCAATAAGCCGAATACGAGTTGTTCTTGAACTACGAGTTTTTTTTGACAGCACTAGCTACCAACCTACTTGGATTTTGCCATGAGGCTATTGCTGCCAACCATTTTTGCTAATGCATCCTAAATGTCCTCTCGAGGTTTTAGAACCTTCCAACAGCCTGCTTGCGTTCTTCCCAAATGTAGAAATGATAGCATTTTCTGTATAATAATTAAAACGGGATCCGGTTAAGATGATTAATTTCACCTCTTTGTACTTACTATCATGCTGATTATTCATTTGAATCTTTTGTATTCATATCAGAACATTTTTTCTCATATTTTGTGGCCTCAACTATGTTAACTTAATAGCTATATGTGCCAAATAGATTGCCTGATTTACAATTTTTTGCAGATAACAACCTTTAATATTTCATTGGTTGTTCGTGGAACAGTTGCAGAAAACATGGATTGTCTTATGGTAATTCTAGTTTTCTTGTTTGTTACAATTACTAAAATGTTAAAGATTTTATTGAGAAAGAACATCAAATTTCTGTCTTGATTTATTGTACTCTCAAGCAGGAGAAATCTAATCCTTATGCTGCTCCAATGAGTATGGGCATTTTTCAGACAATTCAAAGTCCTTTGGATATCACAACGAGCACAATCATTAAGAGGATCGTTGCTAATCATGAAGCATATCAGGTTACTTTCGCTATCAACTTGGCTCAAATAATCCTCGTGCTCATCTCAGAGAATGTTTTGCACTTATTAAATCATTTTTTCCATGTTTCTGTTTTGGTAAAGTGACATTTTAATCCCTAGACTCATTTCATGGGAGATAAAATAGTCCTCCTTGGGGTTTATTTTAGCTCAATTTTATTTTTATAAACTTTGGACTAAAATGATCTCATGTAAATAGTCAGGGACCGACTATTTATGAAACAAGAAATACTTTAGTGTCATTGGCTCTGGTGTATGGAATGTTTTTAACCCGGAAAAATGCTTATGATTGTTCAGAAACGTAATGAAGAGAAGGAACAAAGTGAGAGGAAATATTACGAGAATAAGACTTGCGTGTCGGGAGATTGACTGATGAACTTGTTTGCAACTGTTCAGCTATTTCATGGAACTGTTCTGCTCATGACTGAAGAATTGGAAACTCTCCCAATGCATTTTGTTTTGTGCTGATTCCAGCCTCAACAACTTTCACCGAGTAAAATCTGAAATTATTACTGAGGTTCTATGATTCAGTATGTTCAATGTAGCAGTTTTATTAGGTTCTATGATTCAGTATGTTCAATGTAGGAGTTTTATTAACTCTAATAGTTTAATTTCTTTCCGAGATAGGGCTGCTAACTATTGTTCCGTAATCTTCTCGACGTTTTTAAAATGGGGCATTTACATGCATATCACCTCATTCCTATGTATTTACGTGTCTTACACTTAAATTTTACTTGTTACATTCATGCCGACCAAATTATTCATATCAAATAAAAAATATCAACATTTTAACTTGAAAAAGTGAAACAATCATTTTTCATGCGTAAGGTGTTAGATATGTAAATATATAGGAATTGAGGTGTATGTATGTAAATGTTTCTTTTAAAATGAGCCGTACATTGCACACAATTTATATGTATTTACATATCCCACACCTAAATATTTATTTTTACATCGCTAACTCAATTCTTTAATATCACATCTAAAAATAGTACTATTCACTTTCTAAAGATAAATGCACTTTTCTTGCATTGATTTAAAACACTCGAGTGTAATACATATTGTACACTAGGATGCGTTAGCATGAATCTCTAGTAGATCCAATAGATAAGGACAAACAAATACAACTAAGGTGGGCTCATTGACAAGAGATTAAAGGATCCATTTGTTCAAATCCAACCTCCCATATCAGGGTTAGAGGCTGTCGGCTATTTGAAGAAACATTAAAAGCTAATTAATAATTCAGATTATTGTTTATTATTGTGCATTTTTCGCTCACTCGCTCTCTCGCTCTCTCTATCTTGTCATATGCTATATTCATTAGGTGTAATTAATAGAAAAATTTAGATAAACATCATAAAATGTGCGATGAATGTGAATCATGTCACCGGCTAGAAGAGTAGCACATATAGAAGAAAACTTTAACAAACACTTTAAAATATAGTGCATCATGGAGTTCATGCAATAACCAACTGATGGATGCCTTTCGGGGAGCATTGGCTTTGGAAGAGTGTAGAACCCCCAAGAGGAAGGGTCAGTGCTTGATCACCAAATGGCACCGTTTCTTGTGAAAGGGAAGGAAATTTCTAGTACTTCGATAGTGCTTGGTTGATATCAATGGGTATAGAGTGATTCTGGTGCATTGAGGCATCCCACCAGCTAAAGAATACGCTATATTGACAAATCTTTGAGGTTGATCCCCCATAAAGATTTAAAATCCTATCTTTAGAATATTACTAAGGTTGGATAATTCCCTTCGAGTCGATCTTATGTTGGCTAAGGATCACAAATGTACTGAAGTACCATTTTTTTTTCAATACGCTGAGGGAGTCAGCTCTCAGGTGGTTCAACGGATTGTCACTAGGGGGGATCACCTCGTTCGCTAACTTCAAAAGGATATTTGTAGTGTAATTCGCGAGGGCCCATAAGCCCCAGAAAAATTTATAAATTCTTTTGTTGATAAGACAAAGGCAGAACGTTAGCCTTCGCTCGTTTATTACTCAGTTCCTTAAGGAGATGTTCGAAGTGCAAAGTCTGAAACCCACAGTACCACATGTTGCCTTGGCCTAAGGGCTGAAGGAAGGTCTATTTAGGTACGCTTTAGGCCTGTAGCGACTTAAGATTTTAGTTGAGTTTTTGTAGTTGACCAACAACCATATATCAGTCGAGGAATATAACTTCACCCCCACTTTCATCACCGCAGAATCTTCCACCTGTCTTATGCAGAGTGTCCCCAGGGGTGACAGATAGGGAGCAAAGGATGATTCACGTCCTTCTACTCGCTCGCATTATGAAGACAACTGACCCCTCAGGGACCACAGGGGAATCGAAAAATCCTACAAGCGTGGGAGTTAGTCTCGATAGCCTGATTAGCGGCCATCTTGGTACAATGAGCGTCTGCTAACTCATTGTGAGGAGCCCAAGACAACTTCATTAATTGTATCAATGGTGAGATAATTGAGGTCATTCAGAATAAAGAGTACTCTAAGGGATCTCTCTCGATGAAGACCAGAGTTTATCTCTAGAATCCGAAGAAGTAATGCTCATACCATTGGAATCAAAACCAAGATATAGAGGATTTTCGATACATTCAGAACCTAATCGTGGAGCAAATTAAGGCCAACAAATTAAAGGAGTTTGTTGCATCATGAGCAACCACTCAGCTATAGGTAAAAGCTCTATTAGAAGAAATTTTGGATGAACCATTTTAAGCACATGCAATTCACCTTATTGGTGTGGTCTCATCCATCTTCAAATGTGGAGCATCATACCACCAAGACATCTTGAAGAGGCTTCGATTAGAGTAAAGTGAGCAGCCACCTTTGGCCCAAAATGCAGCTCACATCTCCTCGTTGCATTCACCGACACAAATTTGCCCCCAAGTAAAATCCTTATAATGACGTTATATTCATCACCGCCTTAGTACGAGATTGGTAGCATTATTGATGATAGTAAGAGCTCCGTGAACATCCTGTTCAAGTCAATGTTTGATAAGATGGGCTTGGGAAGTGAATGACTGAAAACAGCTACCGGTCCACACCATGACATCTCTAAATAGAGAAAAGAAGCCTTGGGAATCATAGCCCTATCAATCACCTAGGGAGAAAACGACAAACAATTCAATAACATGAAGGATTTCTTGGTGGTTGATTCACCACCAACCTACAATGCCCTCTTCTACTGGCCATTGTTCAACAACTTCAATGTTGTTACTTCAATTTATCATGTGGCAGTAAAGTTCAAGGGAGACAAGGAGGACATCATCGTCCGAAGTAACCTTAAGCAGTCCCAAACATGCTTCCTTTGAGCAGTCAGAAGCATAGATCAAGAGCCGCTCAATCTTCAAAACTTGCACAAAAGGGGGTTTAAGTCCAGAAAAACCACTCTTGAGATCCCAATGACCTAAGGTGATTCGTTTGTAAATTCTTTTTGATAAGTAAAAATTTTGATGCAAGATCAAAGAATGTGCTGATCAAGTCCCTCTGGAACCATTGAGATGTTTTTTTCTTGGTCTGCTGCCAAAATGCTAGTGATACTGGTCAATGTTACATTTCGCCTACTAAATGCTAATCTCACTACTTGACTGATGATGTCAAGGATGAGGTCTTTGGTTGTCGCCTTGGCCTGCCCAATCTCGGTGGTGCAGAAACTATTAGAGGCCAGATAAGTTTGAGAGGAGTAATATTAGACCTAGGTATTGAATATAATGATAGTGAAAAAATTAAATGACAAGTCGAGGATGTGCATTGACTTCAAAAACTGGAACTTTGCTTGTTCAAAAAATAATTATCCATTAGTGAGGATTAACGTACTAGTGGACTTAGTGGTCGACCACTTAGAGATGAGATTCTTGGACGCCTTCTCTAGCTATCATCAAATGAAGATGCACCCGACCAAAATTTTTGGACGCCATCTCTAGCACATGAACATATAATTCAAAAGGAAAAATAATAATAGAAATAAAATTTTATTTCAANACTATTAGAGGCCAGATAAGTTTGAGAGGAGTAATATTAGACCTAGGTATTGAATATAATGATAGTGAAAAATTTAAATGACAAGTCGAGGATGTGCATTGACTTCAAAAACCGGAACTTTGCTTGTTCAAAAAATAATTATCCATTAGTGAGGATTAACATACTAGTGGACTTAGTGGTCGACCACTTAGTGATGAGATTCTTGGACGCCTTCTTTAGCTATCATCAAATGAAGATGCACCCGACCAAAATTTTTGGACGCCTTCTCTAGCACATCAACATATACTTCAAAAGGAAAAAATAATAATAGAAATAAAATTTTATTTCAGAAATATTAAAACTCATAATTTATTTGAAAAGAAAATATTTTACAAGCTCTTCATCTTCCACTTTGGCCGAGATAAGTCCTCATCGAAGTAGACTCTTACCTTAGCCTGGATCTAGAGCATTAAGTAGGTCTCTTGAGTGTTTTCCATNATCTTCCACTTTGGCCGAGATAAGTCCTCATCGAAGTAGACTCTTACCTTAGCCTGGATCTAGAGCATTAAGCAGGTTTCCTTGGTGTTTTCCACTTTCGACCGAAGAGCCGCCAACTCCTCTCAAAACGCTTTTATTTTTTTCTCTCACTACATTCCGACTATCTCAACATAGGAGTCCTTCACTTTGACCAGGAGGGCTGGTCGGGCGGTCAACCACATTCTCTTCTCTCCTAACTGGCGTCAGGGTTGCCTCAGCCGGTCTCGGGTGCAGGCCTTGGCTAGCATCTCCNAGGAGTCCTTCACTTTGACCAGGAGGGCTGGTCGGGCGGTCAACCACATTCTCTTCTCTCCTAACTGGCGTCGGGGTTGCCTCAGCCGGTCTCGGGTGCAGGCCTTAGCTAGCATCTCATAAAGGTGAGTCAATGATCTGTATTTCCTCATCTGCATCAAAAGATAATATAAGTAAAGATAAAGAAAATTTATCTAACCAAGCAAGATCGAGTCTCCTCATTGCAAGGAGCTTATTCATCTTAGACCATCAAAGTGACAAATTTCTCTCACTAGGTGGCAGTGGGCACTAGAAGCCCTCCTACCTTTGGTAGACGACAGAGTAATTGCGGCTTCCCGTGCCTCGAGCAAAAGATCTCTAACAACTTCTTAGACATGTGGTTCGGTCTCTAGTCATGAACCACAGCAGGAGGCTGGGTCGACGGGCTTGCAGCCAAGCCGGCCAAATTGCTTCCATATTAGCAACCATCCGTTTCTTGGAAGCTTGCTTCTTTTTCCACATTTCACCCTATGTACTACTTCTTCCATTTGACCTCTTTTTTCCCTTGGGCCTCTTCTCTCCTTCGGGCTTCATTTTAGTCTCAGGATGAAATAGCAGTGCTGACAGTCCAAAAGTGACCCTCAACATTTCCGCATTGAGAGTCTTTCCCGAAGGTTTCAAAGCATTCACCATACAAAATTTTGAAAGTCGATCGACTCAAACACAGAGATGCAAAACAAATGTATGTTAACAAAGGAGTCAGTCACGCCTTATTTATAGGAACCATGGGCACGAAAATCTAGGAAGTTCAATTATTAAAGCTCTGGTTATGAAATAAATGATTTTTACTTTTGCATTTCATTTTTTTATTCTTATCACAACTATTACTTTCACAAAATGGGAATCGAGAAACTAAAATCATCAGTATTACATCAACATGAATCTTGAGAAGTCCAAAAGATAAGGAGACAAAGAAGTACAACTAAAAAGGACCCACTTGCAGAAGACCAAATGACCCACTTGACTAGATACAACCCTCTAAATCGGGGCCTGAGGTCGACTAGATGTGCATTTTCCTCTCTGTCTCACTCTTTCTCTCATGTTCTACACACTATTTTTTTGGTATGTTCACAGAAAAATTCAGATTATATATATATGTGTGTGTGTGTGTGTTTGTGTGCCGTCAGTCGTGGTCTGTTGGTTGAGCAATCTCTTTGAAGGTAAGTCCTCTCAGGTCACGTGTTCAAATTCTTCTCTGGTCAGTTTGCCGGTAGTGAAGGCATCCTTAAATAATTTGTGTGTGTGTGTCACCAGTTGTGGCCTGTTGGTAGAGCAGCAGTCTCTTTGAAGCTAAGACCCCTTAAGTCAAGCGTTCAAATCCTCCTCTGGCCAGTTTGCTGGTAGTGAGGGCGGTCCTCGAATAGTTAAGACACATGTATGTATGTATGTATGTATGTATGTATGTATGTATGTATGCATGTCCTCTGGCCAGTTTGCTAGTAGTGAGGGCGGTCCTCGAATAGTTAAGACACATGGATGTATGTATGTATGTATGTATGTATGTATGTATGTATGTATGTATGGATGTCTCTGTGTCTCTGTGTCTCTGTGTCTCTGTGTCTCTGTGTTTGTATGTATGTATGTGTGTCTCTGTGTATGTATGTATGTGTGTTTGTATGTGTGTATGTATGTATGTGTGTATGTATGTCTGTATGTCTGTCTGTCTGTATGTCTGTCTGTCTGTCTGTCTGTCTGTCTGTCTGTCTGTCTGTCTGTCTGTCTGTGTGTGTGTCTCTGTGTGTGTGTGTGTCTGTCTGTCTGTCTGTCTGTCTGTCTGTCTGTCTGTGTGTGTCTCTGTGTGTGTGTCTGTCTGTCTGTGTGTGTGTGTGTGTGTGTCTCTGTGTGTGTGTGTGTGTGTGTGTCTGTGTGTGTGTGTGTGTGTCTGTCTGTCTGTCTGTCTGTCTGTCTGTCTATCTGTCTGTCTGTCTGTCTCTGTCTGTCTGTCTGTCTCTGTCTGTCTGTGTCTGTCTGTGTCTGTCTGTCTGTCTGTCTGTCTGTCTGTGTCTGCCTGTCTGTCTGTGTCTGCCTGTCTGTCTGTCNCAAATTTCTCTCACTAGGTGGCAGTGGGGCACTAGAAGCCCTCCTACCTTTGGTAGACGACAGAGCAATTGCGGCTTCCCGTGCCACGAGCAAAAGGTCTCTAACAACTTCTTAGACATGTGGTTCGGTCTCTAGTCATGAACCACAGCAGGAGGCTGGGTCGACGGGCTTGCAGCCAAGCCGGCCAAATTGCTTCCATATTCTGCTCAATTCTTCCACTACCGAGGACCTTGAAATGAGTCAGATGACCCCACTTCATCCGCTAGCTTAGCAACCATCCGTTTCTTGGAAGCTTGCTTCTTTTTCCACATTTCACCTATGTACTACTTCTTCCATTTGACCTCTTTTTTTCCTTAGGCCTCTTCTCTCCTTCCGGCTTCATTTTTGTCTCAGGATGAAATAGCAGCGCTGACAGTCCAAAGCGACCCTCAACATTTCCGCATTGAGAGTCTTTCTCGAAGGTTTCAAAGCGTTCACCATAGAGAATTTTGAAAGCCGACCGACTCAAACACAGAGATGCAAAACAAATATATGTTAACAAAGGAGTCAGTCACGCCTTATTTATAGGAACCATGGGCCCGAAAATCTAGAAAGTTCAATTATTAAAGCTCTGGTTATGAAATAAATGATATTTACTTTTGCATTTCATTTTTTTATTCTTATCACAGCTATTACTTTCACAAAACGGGAATCGAGAAACTAAAATCATCAGTATTGCATCAACATGAATCTTGAGAAGTCCAAAAGATAAGGAGACAAAGAAGTACAACTAAAAAGGACCCACTTGCAGAAGACCAAATGACCCACTTGACTAGATACAACCCTCTAAATCGGGGCCTGAGGTCGACTAGATGTGCATTTTCCTCTCTGTCTCACTCTTTCTCTCATGTTCTACACACTATTTTTTTGGTATGTTCACAGAAAAATTCAGATTATATATATATGTGTGTGTGTGTGTGTTTGTGTGCCGTCAGTCGTGGTCTGTTGGTTGAGCAATCTCTTTGAAGGTAAGTCCTCTCAGGTCACGTGTTCAAATTCTTCTCTGGTCAGTTTGCCGGTAGTGAAGGCATCCTTAAATAATTTGTGTGTGTGCGTCACCAGCTGTGGTCTGTTGGTAGAGCAGCAGTCTCTTTGAAGGTAAGACCCCTTAAGTCACGCGTTCAAATCCTCCTCTGGCCAGTTTGCTGGTAGTGAGGGCGGTCCTCGAATAGTTAAGACACATG
>JXCR01037923.1:16569-26750 GCA_002079205.1 Phalaenopsis hybrid cultivar | reverse complement strand
ATATATATATATATATATATATATAAATTAAAATGTCATTCCGAAGAGGGCGACAGGACTTCACTTCCAGCGACCGACAGCTTTTTATGGGCAACCCCACAACTTCTTTTAGCTGCCGACAAGCTCTCAAAACTATCTTGCAAAAGCTGTAAAACGACACACCTGGCTACTAGCCTCGGTGCTCATTGCCCCTAACTGGAATGTAACAGTGAAGAATGAGCAACAACAAGCTAAGATAAATAATTAGAACTAACATAAAATTTCATCAGAAAAAAACAACATGCAGCTATATATATCTACACACAAATCATAGCATGCTAGCATATAATATAGAACATGAAAAGAGAGCAAGCACAAAAATCAAGGTTGCAGTGTAACATGTTGGTAGTAAGCATGAAATCATAATTATAATAAAAAGCTTGTTCATAATACAATTATCAAAGCAATGTCGTTTCACAGAGGTCATTTCATAGTAATGTCTGTAGTTTAATATAAAGGATTCAACTATTTTCATGTTAATTCAACATAGGGCATCATCCTACCCAGAAGCAATACAAACTATTAATAAAAATCGAGCTTCCCTCATTATAGTAGTTAACGACAGCTCTCTGATACCAATGATTTCCTAATATTCTATCACCGCCTAATACCAACGGTTCAAAAGTTTTGTCCAAAGATAAATATCAAGAGTCGAGAATACTGCATTCCTGCAAAACGTATTTGAAAACACTCATATAATAGTCTACCCCTAACATTCATTGTGACATTTAAATCATCATTACTATAACAAACATAAGGCATTACATGTATCACAAGCATCAGGCATAATAAATGAATACTTGCATGCAATAAATATCATAAGCTTAATGACATGTATCATACCATAGCATAGCATCATATGTATATTATGTATTGTAAGAGAAGTAAACATTTAATTGCAGGTATCAATTTACAATATGCAGGAAAGTCTAAATGCATCAGTGTCAAACTTAAAATCGTAGAAAAACTTATCGAAGAATATTTTTCTTGAATTAACAGAAGATTATTTCACCTGACTTGACAGAGAAGCTCTACGAGTGCCCACACGCTCGTCTCGAGCTTGTCACCTCGTAAAGACAACCTGAAGCTCGTAGGCAATATATGGTTTCATAAATTTTGGCTCATAAGATGCATTAACCCAAAAACATGATTTAAATGCCAAAACATACCTTAAAAAGGCTTCTTCAAAATCACCCGCTTTCTCCCCAACTCTTACAAACACCTTAATTTTCACTTTCCCCTTGTTGATTTCGTGTTAAAACTAGAACGGAAGCATTCAAATCATTTTTTATTCTTCTTACACAAGTTCCACGCTTTTGACGGCTACCGGAAACGAGAAAAACATAAAAAACAAGGGAAACTTCAATTTGAAAGTGAGAGAAAGGAAATGAAAGTTTCAAATATTGTGAAAGTAGGTTTTGTACTTATAGAAATTGCCCCGGAGCTTCAAATTACGAGTTATATCCTTCCTAGGTGCCGCTCGGTTCCCTACATGCTCGCATTGTTCGCACAAGGAGAGGGATCACCAAAGAGAGGAGGGATTATGGAAAAGACAATCGAAGCTCGTAGTTTATTCAACAGCACGAATAGAATAAAATGAATGAGGTCGACCGGCAACAGTAATAGTGGATTAGGGAAATTTAATTAGGGATTAATTAAGTTAATTCAAAATATAACTTCAAAATTTTACATCTTCCAATTCATTAACAATTCATGCATCGTGTTTTATATGGAATTGATCAATTTCATGTGTAGAATTTTATATAATTACTTCGATCAAATTTCGGGAGATCAAATTTTTTTTAGGTACATTTTTCAATTGTGTCGAACTTTACCTGGTATCTTGAGTTGGTTGTTACAACTCTCCAATGCTTATTAAAACTTAATCCTTGAAATTTCTAACTTTACTAGAATAGAAAGGGATATTTCAGTGGCATGTTTTCTTCTTTTTCCCATGTTGCTTCTTTTTCAGGCCTGTGCTTTCACTTTATATTTACAAAAGGAATCTATCTATTTCGGAGCTTCTTAACATCAGTGGCTAAAATCTTTTCAGATTTATGTTAAATTTTTTTGTACTTCAATATCTTCATATGAAATTCTCTGTTCTTAATTTGATACTAATTTTCTTAACATAGAAATGTGAAACACTTCGTGTATATCTGACATATCTGCAGATAACACTAATTTGTAGGCAATTGGACCAATCATTTTAATAATTTCAAGAGAATCAATGTACCTGGGACTAAACTTGCTTCATTGACCAAATCTAGTGCATTTCATTGGCCTGAGTTTCAGAAATATTAAATCTCTAATCAAAATTCAACTGTTTTGTGTTTTGGTTCATAATATTTTTGTTGTCGATCATGATCAGTTTTTTATATATCTCTAATTAATCTGATTTTCTCTATGGCTTCATCAACTAGCGTTGGAGCTAACATTTGACATTCACCTACTTCAATCCAACTGAGTGGAATTCTATACTTTCTGTCATGTCGTGCTTCATAAGAAGTCATTTTGATGGTGGATTGATAGTCGCTGTTGTAAGTGAACTCGATTATTGAAATGTGATCTTCCCAACTGACTCCAAAGTCGAGAACACAAAGTCTTAACAGATCTTTCAATACTTGAATTGTCCTTTCTGATTGTCTGCAGTTTATGGATGAAATGCAGTGCTAAAATGTAACTGCATACTCAATCTTTGTTGAATATCTTTTCATAATCTGGACGTGAATCTTTCGTCTCTGTCAGAAATAATAACTTTGGAAAACCGTGCAATCTGATAAGTTCTTTGACATACAATTTGGCCACTTTTCTGCTGAATATGTCCGTCTGATATACAAAGAGCAAGCTGACTTTGTTAACCTATTAATATTAACCCATATATTGTCATGGCTTCGTCTGAATCGAGGAAATCTCATAACAAAATTCTGAGCTATTTCTTCTCAATTCCATTCAACTATTGGAAATTATTGTAGTAATCTGTTGGGTCTCTAATATTCAGCCTTTACAATCTGGCATGTTGACATTGAGACATATTTAGCAATATCCTTCTTCATACCTGGCCATCAGAATGCCAAATTCAAATCCTAGTACATTTTTGTGCTGCCTGAAAAAATCGTGTACCCTGAATAATGAGCTTCATATAGAATTTCTCGTCTCAAAATAGAATCATTATGTACCCATATCTACAATTTATTTCTAATTATGTCATCTTCATTAGCTACATGGCGTTGAATGTTCGCCTTTAAAAGAGAAGCATAATAATAAGTTAAGTATTGCCGAGATGAGAATGATTAGGTGGATGAGTGGCTTTACACTTAGAGACAAAATGCAAAATGATTATATCCGTGATAAGGTTGGTGTAGCTACTGTGAAGGACAAAATTAGAGAAAGTCGTCTTAGATGGTTTAGTCACATTAAATGTTGACCATCTGATGATCCGATTAGAAGAGTAGATGTTTTAGATTCGACTTGTGTTAAGAAAGGCAGAGGTAGACCTAGGAAGACTTGGGCTTATTGTATAAAAAATGATCTTAATCAATTAGAATTAAATGAAAATATGACACACAATAGGACGCAATGGAGAAAAAAGATTCATGTTGCCGACCTCACTTGGTGGGATAAATACTTGTTGTTATTTTTGTTCTTATTGAGAAGTGATTAAACCCATTGGAAACTACTAAGAAAGGCTAATAATCTAAGCAACCCAATCATGGTAATGTCTTGGACACCACAATGGCCTTCTATTCTCGTAACTCTCCTGAAAGAATTTATTTTGCTATTGTTTTGGACTTTCTAGAGCTGGAAGTTGGGGAGATGGCCACAGGAAAGGCAAGGAAAAGGGCTCAAGAAGGCTATGAAGTTTATATATGTATGTAAGTATGTATGTCTGTGTGTGTGGATGTATGTGTATGAGAGGGTGGGTGTGTGGATGTATATGTATGTACAAAATTGATCTAAAAAAACTCCTCAAGATTAATAATGGGATCAATTTTGCATAATTTGGGGACTAAATTTGGATAAAATTTCTATCAAAAATTTTTATGAGGGATCACTTTAAAAATATTTATATAGATCATAAAATAAAATGAAGAGATGCGATACTCCATAACTAATTTGGTGACATAAAAATAATCAGATTATTTTGGGATTAATCTTATATTTATTCAAGAAAGACCATGCTTCATACAAAAATCCCCAACTAAATACTTGGGATAGGCTATTAACAAGTTCATTTGTGTGTACGATCAGAAAGAGCAATTTTGAAAAAGATATATATACAACATCTTTAAAATTGAGTAGCTTATCACTTTCGCTCGCAACAATCTAAGGTCAAGTGAAGGAACTTCAAAGTTTGCAAGCTTTAGTCAATTAAGTTGGAAAAACACAAATTTTCTCACAGTTCAAGTCCAAGATTAGAGTGGATTCAAAACGTTAGACTCTACGCACAAAAATGATCAAGTCATTAACAGTTTGTTTTATTCAATATTCTCTAAAAAAAGCAGTAATAATAGAATCCCCACCTCATTAGTCTAATGACCAGCTATCTAGTTTTAAGCTCATCTAATTTTTTGTGTTTGAAACTTTCTCAATTGATTGAAAAGACAATAAATGATCAAAGAGGTAACCCTCATGTGGGAAAATGTTCCTGCAATCATGCAAAGAGATTTCCCATATATACAACCTCCAAGATCTAGAAAACCAAGAAAGAAGACTTCTAGGTCTGTAAACTGTAAGATATGAGCCTAAAAATGTATCCTAAATCAATTGAAAGACATAAAATTTTTAGATAAGCATAATTCATGCAGAAGTATAATTCATACAACAACAAATATTGTCATTAATCATATGTTTTGTTAAATATGACTACTCTTCTTATCAGTATTTTTATTGCCAAATATGCACATTGAAAGTATAATTCATAATTATACTTTGTGACTAATCAGTATTAATCACAAAGCCTAATTCATAATTAACATAAATTAGTTCATCGTAGATGGCATATTGACAAATAGTAGGAAATGTTGTTCATTAATCACGAGTTCAACTAATATTGTCATTAATCATATGTTTGTTAAAATTGTCTACTCTTCTTATCAGTATTTTTATTGCAAAATATGCACATTAAAATTAATGTGGCCAGTTCTTATCCAATGCAAGAAAATAAGGTAAGCAGATAGGATACACTGAAATCTTTAATAACTAGCAATAAAGTTATAATTCTGTCTTGATGCATACCTTTGACAACCACAGTCCCAATGATACCGAGAAAGTTGAATAAAGCACCATATCCATATAAAAATAGGTTCTGCAAATAATTGGCAAAATTATTATGTAATTTATTGGTGCAACATTGGAAGATTCAGCCGATAATGACTAACATTCATCTAATAGAAAAGATTGTTTTTTTTTTCTTTATTCCAAAAGTTAATACATACAATTTAAGATAAAATGACTAGAAATTGCTATAATAAGATGGTGAGAAGATATAAAGCATAAAGCTTTTAATAGGCAAAAAAAGGTTGCTATAGAGAAGAGAGAGATTTGCTTGTACCGAAGAAAGAGAAGTCTAGAGAGATGAGGAGAAAGGAAATTAAGGAAGTGAAAGTAGAGAGAAATTAAAATAATGAAGAGATCAAGGACAAGTTAGAGAATGATAACTAGTGAGAGGAATCTAGGAATAAAGAAAAAATTTTTTAGGAGAAGGAGATGAGTTGAGAGAGCAACGTCGAGACAGATAGAGAGAGACTAGATAGGGGCAAGAACCAAGGAGAGGAAGGAAACACTCCAAATATTTCATTTTATTTTCATTTAACCACCTTTGCCAACTTGGAAAGAAAATGTCTCCTTTGGTGAATTGCATTGGAGCCAAAAAAAACAACCGTATTACTCCTATAAATCACAAAATATGCTTTCACCCATTGCACTTGGCATAAAATATATAGACAATAACACAATATCTATGACCTGGAAAAAAACATACTGCATGTTTGTCATCCTATTTCAAGAAATTTGAAGAACTGGAAAAAATAAAAAGTAAGAGAGAGAGGAGAAAAATGGGAATCACATGGAGAAAGAAAAATTGCCAAACAATTGGGGAATAAATCTATGATGCAATTCTCCTGGTGGAAGATTTTATTTCCTCGAGCACAATAACGGCAATACATAGTGGCAGTAGTTCAAATATCCGCTCAGCTTTTTAGCTTGTAAGTTGCACATAACTTTAACACATATATGTTGGCCCGATTAAATCCTTTTAAACTTGATAATGAATACATTAATTCAATACAATATAGCAAGAAAGGTTCTTTACCGACGTTTAGCCTCCTTGCACATAAACTGTATTTTTCATTTTAGTTAAGTTACTAAAATAAGACTAAAAGTAGTGCTTCAGTTTTTTGCTTGGTTTTGTGATTGTAGGGTGAGATTTGTTCTACCAAGTTTCTCCAACAAAGGTAGATCTCTTCACTATTAGTCATGATTTTAATTGTAAATATGCAAAAGCNTGTCAGAAATAATAACTTTGGAAAACCGTGCAATCTGATAAGTTCTTTGACATACAATTTGGCCACTTTTCTGCTGAATATGTCCGTCTGATATACAAAGAGCAAGCTGACTTTGTTAACCTATTAATATTAACCCATATATTGTCATGGCTTCGTCTGAATCGAGGAAATCTCATAACAAAATTCTGAGCTATTTCTTCTCAATTCCATTCAACTATTGGAAATTATTGTAGTAATCTGTTGGGTCTCTAATATTCAGCCTTTACAATCTGGCATGTTGACATTGAGACATATTTAGCAATATCCTTCTTCATACCTGGCCATCAGAATGCCAAATTCAAATCCTAGTACATTTTTGTGCTGCCTGAAAAAATCGTGTACCCTGAATAATGAGCTTCATATAGAATTTCTCGTCTCAAAATAGAATCATTATGTACCCATATCTACAATTTATTTCTAATTATGTCATCTTCATTAGCTACATGGCGTTGAATGTTCGCCTTTAAAAGAGAAGCATAATAATAAGTTAAGTACCGAGATGAGAATGATTAGGTGGATGAGTGGCTTTACACTTAGAGACAAAATGCAAAATGATTATATCCGTGATAAGGTTGGTGTAGCTACTGTGAAGGACAAAATTAGAGAAAGTCGTCTTAGATGGTTTAGTCACATTAAATGTTGACCATCTGATGATCCGATTAGAAGAGTAGATGTTTTAGATTCGACTTGTGTTAAGAAAGGCAGAGGTAGACCTAGGAAGACTTGGGCTTATTGTATAAAAAATGATCTTAATCAATTAGAATTAAATGAAAATATGACACACAATAGGACGCAATGGAGAAAAAAGATTCATGTTGCCGACCTCACTTGGTGGGATAAATACTTGTTGTTATTTTTGTTCTTATTGAGAAGTGATTAAACCCATTGGAAACTACTAAGAAAGGCTAATAATCTAAGCAACCCAATCATGGTAATGTCTTGGACACCACAATGGCCTTCTATTCTCGTAACTCTCCTGAAAGAATTTATTTTGCTATTGTTTTGGACTTTCTAGAGCTGGAAGTTGGGGAGATGGCCACAGGAAAGGCAAGGAAAAGGGCTCAAGAAGGCTATGAAGTTTATATATGTATGTAAGTATGTATGTCTGTGTGTGTGGATGTATGTGTATGAGAGGGTGGGTGTGTGGATGTATATGTATGTACAAAATTGATCTAAAAAAACTCCTCAAGATTAATAATGGGATCAATTTTGCATAATTTGGGGACTAAATTTGGATAAAATTTCTATCAAAAATTTTTATGAGGGATCACTTTAAAAATATTTATATAGATCATAAAATAAAATGAAGAGATGCGATACTCCATAACTAATTTGGTGACATAAAAATAATCAGATTATTTTGGGATTAATCTTATATTTATTCAAGAAAGACCATGCTTCATACAAAAATCCCCAACTAAATACTTGGGATAGGCTATTAACAAGTTCATTTGTGTGTACGATCAGAAAGAGCAATTTTGAAAAAGATATATATACAACATCTTTAAAATTGAGTAGCTTATCACTTTCGCTCGCAACAATCTAAGGTCAAGTGAAGGAACTTCAAAGTTTGCAAGCTTTAGTCAATTAAGTTGGAAAAACACAAATTTTCTCACAGTTCAAGTCCAAGATTAGAGTGGATTCAAAACGTTAGACTCTACGCACAAAAATGATCAAGTCGTTAACAGTTTGTTTTATTCAATATTCTCTAAAAAAAGCAGTAATAATAGAATCCCCACCTCATTAGTCTAATGACCAGCTATCTAGTTTTAAGCTCATCTAATTTTTTGTGTTTGAAACTTTCTCAATTAATTGAAAAGACAATAAAAGGTCAGAGGTAACCCTCATGTGGGAAAATGATCCTGCAATCATGCAAAGAGATTTCCCATGTATACAACCTCCAAGTTCTAGAAAACCAAGAAAGAAGACTTCTAGGTCTGTAAACTGCAAGATATGAGCCTAAAAATGTATCCTAAATCAATTGAAAGACATAAAATTTTTAGATAAGCATAATTCATGCAGAAGTATAATTCATACAACAACAAATATTGTCATTAATCATATGTTTTGTTAAAATTGACTACTCTTCTTATCAGTATTTTTATTGCCAAATATGCACATTGAAAGTATAATTCATAATTATACTTTGTGATTAATCAGCATTAATCACAAAGTATAATTCATAATTAACATAAATTAGTTCATCGTAGATGGCATATTGACAAATAGTAGGAAATGTTGTTCATTAATCACGAGTTCAACTAATATTGTCATTAATCATATGTTTGTTAAAATTGTCTACTCTTCTTATCAGTATTTTTATTGCAAAATATGCACATTAAAATTAATGTGGCTAGTTCTTATCCTATGCAAGAAAATAAGGTAAGCAGATAGGATACACTGAAATCTTTAATAACTAGCAATCAAGTTATAATTCTGTCTTGATGCATACCTTTGGCAACCACAGTCCCAATGATACCGAGAAAGTTGAATAAAGCACCATATCCATATAAAAATAGGTTCTGCAGATAATTGGCAAAATTATTATGTAATTTATTGGTGCAACATTGGAAGATTCAGATGATAATGACTAACATTCATCTAATAGAAAAGATTGTTTTTTTTTTCTTTATTCCAAAAGTTAATACATACAATTTAAGATAAAATGACTAGAAATTGCTATAATAAGATGGTGAGAAGATATAAAGCATAAAGCTTTTAATAGGCAAAAAAAGGTTGCTATAGAGAAGAGAGAGATTTGCTTGTACCGAAGAAAGAGAAGTCTAGAGGGATGAGGAGAAAGGAAATTAAGGAAGTGAAAGTAGAGAGAAATTAAAATAATGAAGAGATCAAGGACAAGTTAGAGAATGATAACTAGTGAGAAGAATCTAGGAATAAAGAAAAAATTTTTTAGGAGAAGGAGATGAGTTGAGAGAGCAACGTCGAGACAGATAGAGAGAGACAAGATAGGGTCAAGAACCAAGGAGAGGGAAGGAAACACTCCAAATATTTCATTTTATTTTCATTTAACCACCTTTGCCAACTTGGAAAAAAAATGTCTCCTTTGGTGAATTGCATTGGAGCCAAAAAAAAACAACCGTATTACTCCTTTAAATCACAAAATATGCTTTCACCCATTGCACTTGGCATAAAATACATAGACAATAACACAAAATCTATGACCTGGAAAAAGACATACTGCATGTTTGTCATCATATTTCAAGAAATTTGAAGAACTAGGAAAAATAAAAAGTAAGAGAGAGAGGAGAAAAATGGGAATCATATGGAGAAAGAAAAATTGCCAAAAATTGGGGGATAAATCTATGATGCAATTCTCCTGGTGGGAGATTTTATTTCCTCAAGCACAATAACGGCAATACATAGTGGCAGTAGTTCAAATATCCGCTCAGCTTTTTAGCTTGTAAGTTGTACATAACTTTAACACATATATGTTGGCCCGATTAAATCCTTCTAAACTTGATAATGAATACATTAATTCAATACAATATAGCAAGAAAGGTTCTTTACCGACGTTTAGCCTCCTTGCACATAAACTGTATTTTTCATTTTAGTTAAGTTACTAAAATAAGACTAAAA
>JXCR01037923.1:0-14519 GCA_002079205.1 Phalaenopsis hybrid cultivar | reverse complement strand
GTGTGGGGGGGGGGGGTTGGTGTGTACACTATTGGGTTGAACTATAAAATTATCCCACAAGTATTCATACATAGCCATTTTAGTCCCCAATATATCACATTGCATCAATTTAGTCCCTTGAATATACAAAATTGATCTAAAAAAACTCCTCAAGAATAATAATGGGATCAATTTTGCATAATTTGGGGATTAAATTTGGATAAAATTTCTATCAAAAATTTTATGAGGGATCACTTTAAAAATATTTATATAGATCATAAAATAAAATGAAGAGATGCGATACTCCATAACTAATTTGGTGACATAAAGATAATCAGATTATTTTGGGATTAATCTTATATTTATTCAAGTCAAGACCATGCTTCATACAAAAATCCCCAACTAAATACTTGGGATAGGCTATTAACAAGTTCATTTGTGTGTACGATCAGAAAGAGCAATTTTGAAAAAGATATATATACAACATCTTTAAAATTGAGTAGCTTATCACTTTCGCTCGCAACAATCTAAGGTCAAGTGAAGGAACTTCAAAGTTTGCAAGCTTTAGTCAATTAAGTTGGAAAAACACAAATTTTCTCACAGTTCAAGTCCAAGATTAGAGTGGATTCAAAACGTTAGACTCTACGCACAAAAATGATCAAGTCATTAACAGTTTGTTTTATTCAATATTCTCTAAAAAAAGCAGTAATAATAGAATCCCCACCTCATTAGTCTAATGACCAGCTATCTAGTTTTAAGCTCATCTAATTTTTTGTGTTTGAAACTTTCTNTTGTAAGTCAAGAAATACATCCATTATTTACTTGCCTGGAGAAATATGACCAAAAAATTATTTTGGACCAAAATACCTCTCTTTTGAACACAGACACTTATTTAAAGCCCACCATGAATGACATTAGTATGAACAGAGTTAGGACAATATTCGAGGAAGGTTGAAACTACATTGGAATCTTATTTTAATCCTGTTTGAACATGGTTCCAACACTTTTAAACATGTTGGAATGTAACTTATTGTATCCACTACAAGTAAACTTTATTTGAATCTCATTCAAAACATGTTCTAATAAGGTCAAAACATGTTTGAGGAAGCTCCAAACCATATTCTAATCAGTTTCAAATATTTTTCATAATTTGAACCTCATCACAAGACGGTTTGAATGAGATTTGAATTATGTTTATCTATAGTAGATACAAGGTGTGTTCCCACATCTTGAATGAAGCATACTATATAAGGGTTATATTACATAGTACAATAACAACAACTATATAGTAGATCAACAACTAGATACAACAGTGCATTATCTAGTTTCTTTTACATAGCGTAGTACTAATCATGACACAACATATTATAAAATAGATAAAACAAGATGTAAACAAACAATTACATCACACTAGAGTTCCATCCAACACCTATAGCACACAAAAGTAATAAGCATTATATTATTGCATAGTTAATTAGTGGCATTACTTCAAAAAATACATCAAATCAAAGCAGGAAGATTATTATTGCAATGATAAGAGTAAAGTGAAAAAACGTTATGAATGTGGTGTATAGCCTTATATATAACTCATGGTTTCTCACTTCACATTAGTTGCACATATATTGCACCATAAAGTTCACCCCCTTTAAATGCCTTGTGTCTTTCTTTAAATGGCCACTCTTTGGCTCTATCAAAAGAGACAACATGATTGTCTTATTTATATCTAAAACCTCTTAAATATCATCATTTCTAACTTGATATATATTTTTCAACATATCCAGCTAAATCATACTTTTTTGCCGTCACAACAGAGCCCGGAGCTTGAAATTAACAAGGCGAAAACGGACGGTCGGACTATGTGAAAATTGTTTTTTCTATATTAACCTTCAATTTAACAGATGAAAGAGCCACTACAAAATTATATTAATGCGATACAATTAAAATTTACCTCATTGATGGTTGTCCGCGTCTTCTATAAATGTTTCTCTTCTATTAATTATCTTTTAATAATGTATTTAAATTTAAAAAACTAGTTAAAACAATTATGAACTAAACGAGTCAATGAATACTCATACTTCTAAACTAAAGTAATATAAGGAAAATGAAAAATAATATGCAAGTCAGTTAAGCTTCTTTAAAAATCAATATAAACATTTGATATGTTACTCATATGAAACAATATCATTATCTTATCATTTAATATCTATACAACTGTCACATGAGACACCATCTAAAAATTTGTATTAATTAAGACGCATCAATATCAATATCTTTTTTCATTTACGTGCACGAGTACATTAATGTTCTCCCATTAGTACCATCAAGGGGTGCTATATCATAACCATTTATGCATATACAAGTAGTCAACATAAGAGTGTGTTCATCACATTCAATCAAGCAATATAAAACATACACTAAAATGCACGAGTAAATAGCTACAACATTTCCAACAATATGACTAATAAATAAAAGAATAGCTCAATTAGAATAATACATCTACAAATATCATCAACTGCAAACATACTTGAAACGAAACAAATTACTATAGTTTAAAAGTACAAGTACTCACTTCGATACCAACTAATTGTTATTTAACTTGACATCAATTCTTCTAAAATCGAAAATTTAAAACATAATATAAAACTTTTACTAAATTATTATTTAAAAAAAAACTATTAATTTTTCATTATTTAAATGTAAAATTTTTCTTTATGCAATCATGCTTAAAAAAAGTTTTATAGAAAAATATCTTATTATTATTATTATTATTATTATTATTATTATTATTAATATTATTATGTTTTAATAAAAATTTTACCTTGGTTGATCTTATCCCACATGAGGATAGCACGCGACTCCTTCAGCACAAGGCAGCAAGTTGAATCCCTTCCTCCTTCCAGCAATCAGTTCGATTCATCCTCACAGAGTTGCTCTTCTTAATCCCTGGAAAGAAGCCGCGCCTCCTCTGTATGTGACGATCTTCTTTCTACGCATGAGGCTCGACCTAGCACCCGCACTAATCTTCTCTTCTCCTTTTGTTTAAACACCTCTCGCAAGAAATCACCTTCCCTTTCTTCTTCGTGCACGACAATTCCTTCTCAACTCAGCTCGATTCTTCTTCGAGAAGCTTGAAGAAGAAGCGACACCTTCTTCCTCCCCTCTACTCGCCACCGAAACAGTCTCCTCCTTCTGCACGACAGATACACCACTTCTGCCCTAATTCTCACTTCATCCTCGTTGCTTGGCTCCACGTAAGGTGGTTTGCGGCATAATAGGAGAATTTGCCAGTCCGACTTCCTGACCCTCAATCACTTCTCCCGCTCCCTTCCTCGTTCAGTTTCATGACTCCTCAATTCCTCTTCTTCAGTTTCAAAATCTTCTTGGTTCTTCTCCCCCTTCTATTCATTTGGCTCGACCCTTTTCATCCTCTTCTGTGACTCTTCGTTTCTCCTCCATTACGAACATAGTCGTTACATTTGCTCATAAGAATCTGAAAATAAGCTATAACAACTCACCCAAGATCGTGAGCTATAGCCAACAAATTTTCACACATGAGACCAATAACATCAAATTTTCAATTCAAATTAACTAATGAAATAGAGAATCAAATTTTAAGCTTATTCATGAGATTCTCCAATTTGCCTCTTCAATTTTTTGCCAACATCATTTTTTATTGATTATAATGACACATCTATCAAACAATCATTTTTTGTCTTATTTGCCTTAAATTCTAATAAAATTATCACTAGAAATGAGCGTCTATTTTAATATGATTGCAAAAAAACTCTATGAAATGCTAATTTTAGTCAAGTCATAATGATTTCTAGAGAATAAGCAGTAAGCTCACCACACAGCCAATAACATTCTCTAAATAGGCAATTATGATTAGGTTTTAACAAGGGTCGTCAAAAAAGCTCATAGTTCACGAACAGATCATGCTTGGCTCACAAAGTAGCTGGTGTTTGATTTCTTCGATAAACAAACAAAACAAACACAAACAACTTTTTTTAGCTTTATTTATAAATGAGCCGAACACAAACAAAAATTTGTTCGAATTAATTAAATAATAAAAATATATCAATGCACTAATTGTTAATTAAATTTTTATATCGTATTTAAAAAATATTAAATTTTATTAACTTTTAAAATATTTGAGCTAAAACTGCAAATGAACAACAAAATTTTTGTGTTGAATATGTAAATACATAAGAATTGGTGGTATGTATGTAAATACTCCTAAGAAAATAAATTGCTCTCCCATGCCCTCTCTTCAAAATTCACCTACCCGCAGTCCCGCCTTCCCTCCTGCCGTAATAAACTTTTGGGTTAGATGTGTAAATACATAAGAATTGTGTTTTATGTATGTAAATGCCGAAATTATTTGTCAAATCCCATGTTGCCTGCCTTCCCTCCAACCCCACGGTCCCACCCCCACACCTGCATTTAATCCTACATCGTGAATGATGGAATGAATGCTTAAGTTGTGCTCCTTAAAATGTAAAGAGGAGGCTCAGTTTTTTCGAAAGCCAATTTCATGTGGGCCACAAGGGACGCGGGTGTCTAAAGTAAATTTTAATTTTATTCTCTCTTAAAAGAGTTCTTAAATTAAAAAAATTAATCTTCTTGGTTTAATTATATTAGTTGAATTATTAAATTTTAATAAATTAGTATTTCGTGTCGAACATGAGCTTAATTCGAATAAACAAGTTTGAATTGAGCCAAACCTCAACTGGCTATTCACGAGCCATTTCGAACACAAGCCGAACACAAACAAGCTTTAGGCTCGCTCAAACTCGGCTCGTTTACACCCTAGTTTTAACATCAATTCTGTCAAAGTACCTATGAAACTCTGCATATCCTGAAAATAACCAAATACTTTTCATAAAAACCCATATTTTCNTGTGATTTCACTCAGATAAAATCTCCAGCCTTTATCTTAGAAACAAATCACTTCCCGTCATTTAAAAAAAAAATCCTTTATTCCCTTATCAAGGTATCCAAACACATCTAGGCCATTCTTGTTTCTTTTAATTACATTTAAGAGAAATCACATATCTTCATTTACAACAACAACAACAAGCCTTTATCTCACTAAGTGGGATCAGCTGCATGAATCCTTTTCTCCACTGTCTTATTGAGTGTCATATTTTCATTCAAGTCTAATAAATTTAAGATCATTTTTTATGCAACAAACATGCCCAAGTCAAATCACATATCTATGTTTAAAATTTAAAAAAAAAAATTCAATATATATCATCCTTGGTTCATGATACTAAAAATAATGATTTCTATTTTAACACCTAATATTCATATTTTTATCCCTTTGAAATCATATTTTCATAAAGGGCAATCATATACATACCACACAAATCTTATGTATTTACATATCTAACAGCTAAATTTTCATATTTACATGCATAACACACAAATCTTTAATATTGCATCATAAATACTAATATTATATTTTAAAAGTGAAATACATCTTTCCATGCATAGATTTGTGACATTAAAGTGTGATAAATGTAAACATACATGTTTAGGTGTAGATATGTGATGCAAAAGAATTGTGTGGTATGTATGTAAATTGCCATTTGATAATATTCAAAATTGATCTATTGATTTATATTTTCACGTCATTTTTTAAAATTTCCACAAAAGTTTATATAAATATTGTAACTAATAAAACATTATAAATCAAAGTTATAAAAAGAAATTTGACTTCATGACTCATTAAAGTTGTAAGTCAAGAAATACATCCATTATTTACTTGCCTGGAGAAATATGACCAAAAAATTATTTTGGACCAAAATACCTCTCTTTTGAACACAGACACTTATTTAAAGCCCACCATGAATGACATTAGTATGAACAGAGTTAGGACCATATTCGAGGAAGGTTGAAACTACATTGGAATCTTATTTTAATCCTGTTTGAACATGGTTCCAACACTTTTAAACATGTTGGAATGTAACTTATTGTATCCACTACAAGTAAACTTTATTTGAATCTCATTCAAAACATGTTCTAATAAGGTCAAAACATGTTTGAGGAAGCTCCAAACCATATTCTAATCAGTTTCAAATATTTTTCATACTTTGAACTNGCAGAAATCAGAGCTCAGATAAAAGAAAATAGAGAATAAAAGAAAAAACAAGGTAAAAGAAGATAAAAGAAGAAAAGAATGGCTAAAGAACAAAAAGAGAATTAAAGAAAAATAGAAGAAGAAGAAGAAGAAAAAGAGAGGAGAAAAGCTAGGATTTCAAGTAAGGACTTTATTTTGGTTGGTTTTGTGNAGAATAAAAGAAAAAACAAGGTAAAAGAAGATAAAAGAAGAAAAGAATGGCTAAAGAACAAAAAGAGAATTAGAAGAAAAATAGAAGAAGAAGAAGAAAAAGAGAGGAGAAAAGCTAGGGTTTCAAGTAAGGACTTTATTTTGGTTGGTTTTGTAGGTTTAAAGCCTTGAATGAGGAGGAATTTTTTCAAGGTAAACATTTTATTTAGAGCTAATTGATTCATTATAAGGTTGTTGATTTGAGAATTTATGACTAATTAACAAAGTTGGTGATTTTATCAGAAGATTTATGTAAGTACAAGATTTCACAAAGGTAAAAATAAGGCAAGATATTCAATCTCTAATACATAAATCAAATTACTCATGGGTCAAATCTTTATAGAATTTCTTCACATCAAGCAAGTCATTAGTACCTAATATTGCTAGTAAAATTACTATAACTTTATACAATCACTAGCCTAAGTGATTTAATTGTACTTATATTATTCAATCTTTAAGATTATTTCTAGTATAATGCACAGTAAAAAATACAAATGTAGAAATTTGAATGTTATGCTTTATCTTGATGCATATTAATATAAATGAATTATAGCAGGTACATAAAGTGGTTGAGAAATTAAAAAGGCTGATGATAAAGCTAAAAAAAAATCTATGAAAATTATGTTGGATAAATTGGCTGAAAATAAAAAAGATCTATAAAGAAGAGCTAAAACAAGATAAGTCTCAGAATGAGCAAAATGCAGTTCCTAACTCTCTCTTTAAGAAATTGGTACAANTCACAAAGGTAAAAATAAGGCAAGATATTCAATCTCTAATACATAAATCAAATTACTCATGGGTCAAATCTTCATAGAATTTCTTCATCAAGCAAGTCGTTAGTACCTAATATTGCTAGTAAAATGACTATAACTTTATACAATCACTAACCTATGTGATTTAATTGTACTTAAATTATTCAATCTTTAAGATTATTTCTAGTATAATGCACAGTAAAAAATACCAATGTAGAAATTTGAATGTTATGCTTTATCTTGATGCATATTAATATAAATGAATTATAGCAGGTACATAAAGTGGTTAAGAAATTAAAAAGGCTTATGATAAAGCTAAAAAAAATCTATGAAAAGTATGTTGGATAAATTGGCTGAAAATAAAAATGACCTATAAAGAAGAGCTAAAACAAGATAAGTCTCAGAATGAGCAAAATGCAGTTCCTAACTCTTTAAGAAATTGGTACATTATGGTCTCGCCTTCAATTGAGGTACCATTAATAGATGATTAGCCAATGGACTAGTTGATGATCAAATACTTTGAATGTGTCAAAGCTTATAGACATCATGGGACATTACTAAGACTTTGAATAAAAAAATAAGAAACAAAAGAAAAGAAAGTAAATCATTTCATATTAACAACTATCATAATGCACTAAATTGAGTTTTAAATACTACATTTTATTTATCTATAGATAGGTATACTTCTGCTTTTAAAAAAAAAATTTATAATAAAATTGATGCAACAGATTAGTCTTATTTAGAATTAATAATGCACATGCTAATTTAAAAGATTAACATAAATGTTAATATTTCTTCATTATATTTTAAATTATAAAATTGTTTATCCCATGTCGGCACTATTTTGGTTGAAGAGTTGTCCGTTGAAAGTTGTCGGTCGTCGGAATCGGAATCTCGTTGCACCCTTCAAAAAGACATTTAATATATATATATATATATATATATTAGAAAAAGCCTTAGTGCAAATATATTAATACGAAAAAAATACAGAAAAGTTGTATGAGAGGACCAAAAAGAAAGCACAAGTCATACAATACAACACACAAAAACTCAGATAAAGTAAAGATACAAAAAGGTAAAAACACCAGAAAATCAAAAAAGGGCACAAAAGTGCTAGGGACGTCCCACTTTAGTTCTCCTTCCTCTAGTTCTCGAACGTGAGCAGGCTAACAAATTGGTAAGGTGTGTCTCATTGCCCGTAGTAACCAAAGTATCATCTATCAGATTCCTAAGCTCAAGTAGATCTTCATTATTCTTCTTCCTCCCAGATGTGTAGACTTGTCATTCCTCATCCGATGATTGACTCATCTGATCAATAGATTTCAAAGGTGGTCGGATAGGTGTAGGTCGTTGCACGTCTTGATCCCCATGAACCTGAGTAATATTAACATTTTTCTAGACCTGATGAGGCGGTTGTGAAGCAGTAGAAGTATTTCCACCTGTATTGTCAGTGATAGGTTATAGGTCAGGCGGGGTCTGAAGAAACTCCCTCTATCCCACTATAGGAGGTTCCAAAGACAAAGCAGTTACAACTGGGGATTGAAAAGTTGTCATATTGTCTGTTTGATCAGAAGAAGATGGAATCACAGCCTCTAGCAGAGCAGTTTGTTTTTTTGGTCTAAGGTGGGGGTGTAGATGGTGACATTGAGATCTGGATTGTCCGAACATACGACAGCTTGAACAATACGACAGAAAATGTTCAATCTCTACCTTCTGCCAATATCCATGATGTTGTGTGTCCAACCAGATTTCCTCAGAAGCGGGTAAAGTGATGTCTCTTTCAACAAGAACTCTAGCTTTAGAAGGACGGGACAGATTAAAAGTAAGAATGTCCGACTTGAGTGGCTTCTCATAAGCTGAGGCAATAGAGTACAATACTTTTTGATAAAAATAATGAAATTTCATACCAGGAGACGAATCCAAACCGGAATGATTGGCGGTTTCGTCTGTGGGTCAAAATCCACAGACCATTTCAGAATCTTCATTGCTCTGTTATCAATCCATATTATCTTTCTAGCAAATAAGCGCATGTAATCTTCTTCATTGCTTATTTGAATAAGAATGTAATTCTCATCTAATAGCCCGATTTTCCATTCTCCACCAAGGTGTATAAATTCAATTTTTTTGCGAATGAGCTCCAATTTGGGATGTTCATATNAAGACATGTATAGGAATAATTTTAACCATGTTTTATGGTGTAAACAAGCTGGCTATTATTATTGACAAGAAATATCCAAAAGACAAACGTGTTGGCCTATTCTATATTGGCCATGACATTATTAAGATTATGTAAATAAAGTAAATCATAATATTTTGCAAACGTGCTAATTATTCATAAAAAGCATATGAAAATTATTACATACAGCATATCACATTTGCATTTTACTTATACTTTTTCATTAATAATTTATGAAATGCGTTGCAAATTAAGAATAAGTACAATAACGCAATTAAAATTTAATTTATTTTGCACTTCTTTCAATTTTATAGATGACCACTACTATAAACCAGTTAATAAATGGTGAAAGTTCCAGGGAAAAAAAAAATAAAAAAATACCATCCTCCCTCCCCTTTGCTTGTTCTTCTTTAAGGGGTGGGGTGTGGGGGTCGGTGGATGAGGATGATGAGTAATGAAATAAACTTTATATATGGGAGTGCAAACTTTCACCATTTTCATTGTAGTGCGAGAACATAAGTACGAGGACCAATAGCTTCCAACTTTAAGCATACCGCAGTACATAATACCAAACAATGTCATTTCTTCTATTATAGAAATAACAAAGCATTTATGAAAATAATTATTAAAATTTCCTCTATTGTGAATTTTTAGGGCACAAAATCAAATTATTCACCCATGTTGTCATAATATTTCTAAATCAATATCCATTTTTTTTCTCTCATAACTTCATTTTATGACATAAGTTTGATTCCACTTATAATTATCATAGTTTTAAATACCTTCTTTATTCTTAAATATTGGTACTATAACACTCTGTATTTCATCATTTCAACATTCTTCTGATGTTCAATTTTTTTGTTAAAAATATTTTTTAAACAAAAATACTCCAATGCCCTTCTATAAGTCTCCAAATCTCAATTGGTGTTTACTTTGGATCTAAAGCTTTAAATTTTAGGTATTATCTTTAAATATAATTTTTATCAACTTTCAAAGATCAATCTATAAAACATAAAGATGACTCGTTAAGACCATTTTATAATTTCTCAAACTAGAATTTTCATCCTTCTTTGATATCTATACCCTTAGCTAAAACCTTAATATCATAGTTTTTAATGAAACAAGCTTTATCAAATTATAAATTAGGATGGCCCAAATAAATATGTTGAATGAGGTCGAATTAAAAGAGCGAGATGTTTTTATTACAAGAAGTTAGCCAGCATAACATACTAAAATACAAGTAGATACAGTTTGCATGCACACGTGCAAATGAGTACAAAATGATAATAGGATATCAAAATAAATTAATATAGAAGAAAAGAATAAAGAAGATAAAAGATCTTACGCAGTTTTTCATAAGGATTTAGATAAAATGCATATCTTAAGAAGAATGAAAGAAAAATTGAGACAGCAAAACAGAAATACTTAAATAAATTTAGTTATGAAAAAACAATGAACAAATGACATTTGACAATCGTCCCAGAAATTACTACCAAAAAAAAAAAGATAGAAGCCAAAGCTGATTAACGAAAAATCTAGGCATAAGCAAAGCAAATCTAAATACAAAAAGATANAAGATTATTATCACAATGATAAGAGTAAAGTGAAAAAAGGTTATGAATGTGGTGTATAGCCTTATATATAACTCATGGTTTCTCACTTCAAATTAGTTGCACATATATTGCACCATAAAGTTCACCCCCTTTAAATGCCCTGTGTCTTTCTTTAAATGGCCACTCTTTGGCTCTATCAAAAGAGACAACATGATTGTCTTATTTATATCTAAAACCTCTTAAATATCTTCATTTCTAACTTGATATATATTTTTCAACATATCTAGCTAAATCATACTTTTTTGCCGTCACAACACGGCCCAGAGCTTGAAATTAACAAGGCGAAAACGGACGGTCGGACGATGTGAAAATCTTTTTCTATATTAAACTTCAATTTAACAGATGAAAGAGCCACTACAAAATTATATTAAAGCGATACAATTAAAATTTACTTCGTCGATGGTTGTCCGCGTCTTCTATAAATGTTTCTCTTCTATTGCTTATCTTTTAATAATGTATTTAAATTTGAAAAACTAGTTAAAACAATTATGAGCTAAACGAGTCAATGAATACTCATACTTCTAAACTAAAGTAATATAAGGAAAAGAAAAAACAATATGCAAGCCAGTTAAGTTTCTTTAAAAATCAATATAAATATTTGATATGTTACTCATATGAAAGAATATCATTATCTTATCATTTCATATCTATACAACTGTCACATGAGACACCATCTAAAAATTTGTATCAATTAAGACGTATCAATATCAATATCTTTTTTTCATTTACGTACACGAGTACATTAGTGTTCTCCCACTAGTACCATCAATGGGTGTTATATCATAACCATTTATGCATATACAAGTAGTCAACATAAGCATGTGTTCATCACATTCAATCAAGCAATATAAAACATACACTAAAATGCACGAGCAAATAGCTACAACATTTCTAACAATATGACTAATAAATAAAAGAATAGCTCAATCAGAATAATACATCTACAAATATCATCAACTGCAAACATACTTGAGACGAAACAAATTACTACAGTTTAAAAGTACAAATACTCACTTCGATACCGACTAATTGTTATTTAACTTGACATCAATTCTTCTAAAATCAAAAATTTAAAACATGATATAAAACTTTTACTAAATTATTATTTAAAAAAAAACTATTAGTTTTTCATTATTTAAATGTAAACTTTTTCTTTATGCAACCATGCTTAAAAAAAATTTTATAGAAAAATATCTTATTATTATTATTATTATTATTATTATTATTATTATTATTATGTTTTAATAAAAATCTTACCTTGGTTGATCTTATCCCACATGAGGATAGCACGCGACTCCTTCAGCACAAGGCAGCAAGCTGAATCCCTTCCTCCTTCCAGCAATCAGTTCGATTCAACCTCACAGAGTTGCTCTTCTTAATCCCTGGAAAGAAGCCGCGCCTCCTCTGTATGTGACGATCTTCTTTCTACGCACGAGGCTCGACCTAGCACCCGCACTAATCTTCCCTTCTCCTTTTGTTTAAACACCTCTCGCAAAAAATCGCCTTCCCTTTCTTCTTCGTGCACGACAATTCCTTCTCAACTCAGCTCGATTCTTCATCGAGAAGCTTGAACAAGAAGCGACACCTTGTTCCTCCCCTCTGCTCGCCACCGAAACAGTCTCCTCCTTCTGCACGACAGATACACCACTTCTGCCCTAATTCTCACTTCATCCTCGCCGCTTGGCTCCACGTAAGGCGGTCTGCGGCATAATAGGAGAATTTGCCAGTCCGACTTCCTGGCCCTCAATCACTTCTCCCGCTCCCTTCCTCGTTCGGTATCATGACTCCTCAATTCCTCTTCTTCAGTTTCAAAATCTTCTTGGTTCTTCTCCCCCTTCTATTCATTTGGCTCAACCCTTCTCATCCTCTTTTGTGACTCTTCGTTTCTCCTCCATTACGAACATAGTCGTTACATTTGCTCATAAGATTCTGAAAATAAGCTATAACAACTCACCCAAGATCGCGAGCTATAGCCAACAGATTTTCACACATGAGACCAATAACTTCAAATTTTCAATTCAAACTAACTAATGAATAAACAATCAAATTTTAAGCTTATTCATGAGATTCTCCAATTTGCCTCTTCAATTTTTTGCCAACATCATTTTTTATTGATTATAATGACACATCTATCAAACAATCATTTTTTGTCTTGTGCCTTAAATTCTAATAAAATTATTACTAGAAATGAGCGTCTATTTTAATATGATTGCAAAAAAACTCAATGAAATGCTAATTCTAGTTAAGTCATATTGATTTCTAGAGAATAAGCAATAAGCCCACCACACAGCCAATAACATTCTCTAAATAAGCAATTATGATTAGGTTTTAACAAGGGTCATCAAAAAAGCTCATAGTTCACGAACATATCATGCTTGGCTCACAAAGTAGCTCGTGTTTAATTTCTTTGATAAACAAACAAAACAAACACAAACAACTTTTTTTAGCTTTATTTATAAATGAGCCGAACACAAACCAAAAATTTGTTCAAATTAATTAAATAATAAAAAAATATCAATGCACTAATTGTAAATTAAATTTTTATATCGTATTTAAAAAATATAAAATTTTATTAACTTTTAAAATATTTGAGCTAAGATTGCAAATGAAAAACAAATTTTTTGTGTTGAATATGTAAATACATAAGAATTGGTGGTATGTATGTAAATACCCCTAAGAAAATAAATTGCTCTCCCATGCCCTCTCTTCAAAGTTCACCTACCCGCACTCCCGCCTTCCCTCCTGCTGTAATAAACTTTTGGGTTAGATATGTAAATACATAAGAATTGTGTTTTATGTATGTAAATGCCGAAATTATTTGTCAAATCCCATGTCGCCTGCCTTCCCTCCAACCCCAAGGTCCCACCCCCACACCTGCATTTAATCCCACATCGTGAATGATGGAATAAATGCTTAAGTTGTGCTCCTTAGAATGTAAAGAGGAGGCTCGTTTTTTCGAAAGCCAATTTCATGTGGGCCACAAGGGACGCGGCTATGTAAAGTAAATTTTAATTTTATTCTCTCTTAAAAGAGTTCTTAAATTAAAAAAATTAATCTTCGTGGTTTAATTATATTAGTTGAATTATTAAATTTTAATAAATTAGTATTTCGTGTCGAACATGAGCTTAATTTGAATAATTAAGTTTGAATTGAGCCAAACCTCAACAGGCTATTCACGAGCTATTTCGAACACAAGCCGAACACAAACAAGCTTTAGGCTCGCTCAAACTCGGCTCGTTTACACCCTAGTTTTAACATCAATTCTGTCAAAGTACCAATAAAACTCTGCATATCCTGAAAATAACCAAATACTTTTCATAAAAACTCATATTTTTTTTGGATCACTTTGATGCACACAAGTATGTATACATAGCTTAGTATATTCGCAATAATTAATTGACTTTATACTAGGATCTAAAATTTGAGTATGTTACTATACATTCAGTTAAACATTGTTGTAGCAATTACATTACTCTTCCATTCTGTGGCTTGTGGCGGTAAATGACATTCGGATGGTAGAGATGGGTTAACAGGTAACATATTATAATTTATAAAAATACTAATTTCATCGTTATGAAAGCACTTATCCATTTAGCCACATCCTTATCCCATCACTAAACCTGGATGCAGATATCTATGACCAGATTTTTGCAAATTTGATAATAGAT